>OMLP01016355.1:17051-27740 GCA_900302685.1 Spondyliosoma cantharus
CCCCCCCCCAATACCCAGTCTGCTCTCATTGGCCTACTCACACATGCTCGAGCGAGCACTGCGAACAACAACAGAACTGTGGTGTTGAAACATTTCTGACGTGCCAAACTAGCTGCTAGGCATAAATTATGCAACTGTGTGACTCTGTGACATAGTGTGATGTCACAAAGTCACAGAATCAAAGGCGGGGCTACTGGCGAGGCATTTCAGTAGCAGTGATTTCTGTGGGAGAGAGGAGCTTCTGTTGGACCTTCTTAACTTTCATTATCTTCACATGCAAAAAAACCTATAAAACACTGAAGGAATGACAAAAATGTGAAAAAGCACAACAATTGTCCTATAAGAATGATCACTATGATAGTGTGTCTCTTCATGTTTTCCAGTCTGTTTGCTGAACCTCAGGTGGCGATGGCGATGCAGACTTTTTCATATTAGTGAAGTCAATCACTACATGACAGAACACAACACGCTCCATTGGCTTTGACCTTAAAATAGACAGTGATGTCGTTTATAACAGTGTGCCACTAAAGTTCAAGAGTGTTTTCATTCGAAAACCTTCACTGTGGCAGCTAATGCCATTGCTTACAGGAGTAGACTTTAAGATATTCATATTGGCAGAGGACTTTCTTTTTGACCTCGATCCTAACTTTGAATTAAATAAATTACAAAAAAATAAATACGTACAAAGACCAAGAAAAATCATAAACCTACTTACAGTACATCACAATCAGTGCTTGTTAGATAACATAAATAATATATGATTGTGTAAGATATGTGAAATAACCAATAAATAATATAAAACTAATGTCAGCTGAGTGATGAATCATTTGTGCTTCACTTGACATCATAGCTTCATTATAGAAAGCCTGTATCACATGTTCAGCAGGCTACAATTTCTTACTTCAGCTCAGCAAAGTTATCCCTTTTTTTAAAATCGGGGAGGCCTCCAAGCAAATCTTGGAGCTGACCTTTCTAGAGTTGTTGCCAAAGCGTCCAATGGGATATGCATATGAAATAGATCTCTCCTGAAAAGTTTGTGTAAAATGTCATGAAGTTTCAGAATCGTTCCTCACGGAAAAGTTCACCTTAAGTTGGGCTGAAGGAGTGAAGCCGCTGACACGGTTTGTGATAGAGAAGGGAGTGAAAGCGTACAGACTCAAGAAGCGGCGTATGGTGCGCACTGGGAGACGACGACGTGCACTGAAGCAATAGCTCTGTGACATTCAGTCCGAGAGGAGGAGGATGAAGACGTGTCATGACACCACTAGAATGGTGTGTCCATCTGACTGCCCTTCGCAGCAGGTGACACCACCCCGTAGCTCCTCTCCTGCCACCTCAGCCACTGCATGTGGACCTCTGTCTGGACCTGGCATCAACACACACATACACATAAAATAACTAAGATGATGTTGTGTAACACCTCATATGTTGCATAACTATGTTTATTCATGTTTATGACAGAATTGCACTCATTTTCTTTCTTGTTAAGAGTTAGATGAGAAAAATCAAAACCAATATGAGGCAATAGCCAGCAACTGGTTGGCTTGCAGTAGTTTAGCACTAAGACGAGAGGACTATAACACAATCTGCCTACTAGCAAATCATGTTTTAGTCTGGTACACAGCCCGCAATAAAAATACACATTGGCATTTTTACACACTGGTTCTGGTATGGAGTAAACCCCGGCTTCTCAAAGTTATGATGACTGAGTGCCAATTTAGGGAGCCGGCAAAGCGGAGCATGAACCTGTCGTAGGATTTGTGATTGGTCTAATAACAGCACTTAGCATTAAATTCCTCTAGCAATCGAATTCACTGGTTTACAGGTAAGAATGATCATTTTATCTGTCCCTCCGCGTTGATACATTTTTCTACTCAACAGTTCCACATTTTCTCCGCAGTGGATTTTCCATCTCTCTGCAGAGTTGACCCCCGGAATTGGCAACTAAGTTGTCATTCCCAGCTGTACAGATGTGTTATTATGGATCCCATTGGTGTCTTGCTAAGAGCCAACATACTTGGTTGATGAGTGGTTGCTTTCGTTGGTTGGGTTTAGTCATGAGGAGTGAGATTAGGATTAAGGTAAGAATATCAGGTTAGGCAAGTGTTAGGGTTAGGTTTAGAAAAGCAGTGCACTCCCCTAATGGATGGAACGAATGGTGCAGTTAGTTCACACTGTCTTGGTGGTGAATTAAATGTTGGCTTTTGACAGTGAAAGTTTTGAAATAAATATTTCAATGCAGTAGGATTTCACATTTGGGGGCCACAAAACAATCGTTTCTAAAAGCCACCATTGGTCTGCTTGCTGCACTTAGAGATACTTTGGTCTTTATACTTTACTTTGATCAGTGAATTGTAAAGATGCTGGTAGGTGGGTTTTGTTACACTGGGACAGAGACAGGGCAGCTTGCTATGTTCAACTATTTCTTTAAACTCTGACAACCTGACCAAAAAAAAACCCAAAGTCATTATATTGGATATTAAGTCATTATCAGCATTAGAACTTATTTCCCATTCACTGATAGACCACAGCTGTATTTTAAATCAGTTATTTCAATCTACAAAGGGTTAGAGATAGATATGACAACAGATATCATTACCCATGTGGCCCCTAAAGCACCAAATGGATGAACGTGGGTTTTGAGTTATCTCGCACGATAACGATTTGAGTTATCGTGCTCGTGGTATTGACCTCAGACTGTGTGGAGTCGGCCTCACATTAGTCTCGATGGGTAACATAAGCGCCGGTCCCTCCATTATGCAATAAGGTGAAGAGAAGTGGCAAATTATTTTCCACTGAAAACCCCAACAGCTCTAAATCACTCACCTCTTGCAGGCATACGATCTGGGTACACAGGTTTATTATGCAACAGAGGGCTTTACATGATCTGTGTGATTTGCTGATTATGTTATAGTAAACGATAAAGAGTGGTGTTGCTCGTACTGACCTCTTGATTGAGGAAGCAATAGAGAATGGCAACGAGAAGCCCCTGTAGGAGAGACAGTTTTAATCATTCACATTTAGGACTGGTACGCATCATCAAAAGGTGGACAGCTTAAATGTCAGACACAAGTGAGAGCTGATAGGCTGAAGAATGAGAATTTACAAGTAGGTCAATCTGTTATTTACCGCTCACAGCTGGCAAACATGAGTGGAATAATGAATGCTTTGAATCCATATCTCAATTACACATTGCTGTGAGCTACGTAGAAGCCAAAGGAGAAGGCTGTTAACTCCGCCGCTCTTCCTTTTATCTTTACACTAAAACATGCACAATAGTGTCATTCTTTCTTGTTTCACCTTTTTGATGAACAAAGCTTGTTAAATGATAAATTCCATGCTCATTTCACACTTGTGCGCCATATGAATTTGAATTTCTCAAAAGGAAGGGAGGCAGCTACATATTCATTTTGGGGCTGGGCAAGCAAACCAGTTAGTACCACATGTGACATAGAAGCCGTTTGACTTCTCTGTTGTTGCACGTGTTTGGCAGACGTGACAAACTTCCCTCACATTCTCAGCAACACAGCACCGCTAAGCCCTTTTCCATAAGTTAGCTGTTTTGGGCTGTGACCCAAAAAAGTAGACAAAGTCCCTCCCCTTCTGTTAGACCATCACGGGACCTTATTTCAGTAAAATATATGCATAGTAGTAAGATGGACAGATGTTTGTCAATTTACAAAAATCCTTTTTCATCTTAACAAAGTTGTACTCTGCCCTCAAACAGCTGAAGTATAAGACAGTAACAATATATGACATTAGAAATATTATACATCCAACAGTCGTGTGAGAGAGGAGACAATTACTAACTCTCAACATAACTAACTGTACCATACATATTTTTTTTTACAGAAATGTGTCCCATGGGGATACCAGAAGAGGAGGGACTTGGCAAAACTAATCACATTCCCATCAGACTCATCAATCATCTTGTTAAGCACTAATTAGCAAATATTAGCATGGTAACTTCCTAATGTACAATGGTAAATATTCTCACTATTATGCTGAAGATCAGCATGTTAGCATGTCACTGTGAGCATGTTAGTGTGCCAACGCACAGCCTCATAGAGCTGCAAGCAGGCGACATTGTGAGGGAATAAAAGTGCAGACAGCAAATCCAAGAACCTTGACTTTCAATTTAAAGACTAGTAACATGAACAATGTATATTGTCTAAAAGTACTTATTTTGATGAACATTCACTCCCATCTTCTTCATGATCAGGTAAACGACGTTTTCATGACATGATACAGTTCCCTGGAGAGATTGCATTGTGGGTATGGGTGTGTGTTTGTCTGTGTGTGTATTGTAAGGGTATTAGAGCAAACACAATATATTGTTGGCAGAATATTGAGTGATTGTATGTGTGATGATGAGTGTGTGCGTGTGTGTGTACCTGGAAGGATCCCATGCAGAGCTCGATACAGAGGCGCAGGTTAACGCTGAAGTAGTCGGGCAGAAAATTGAAGAACATGTAGTGGGTGCCAAACAAGGGGATCAGGAGGAGGGTGGACTTAGTCAGGCGTCTGTTGCACAGGAGGAAGGAGAAGAGATGCAGGAGGTGAAGCTACCTCAGGGAACCACATGTGCTGCTCCAAAGACATGCTAATCATGAGATCAGGAGGATACTTGTGTGTACATCTGTGTGTGTGTGTGTGTGTGTGTGTGTGTGTGTGTGTGTGTGTGTTTGCATGCGTCAGTCTGTAAACAGCCTCTGTTTATGCGCGGGAAAGTAGTAGCAGGTGCATGATTCAAATGGGGATATTCAAATGTGAGTGTTGAGGTAATGCTTTTTATGTGTGGAAGAACACATTAACCTAACTGGCGCGATTAAGTCAAGCGTCACTTAACTTACCTTTTGTGTGTCTTTTATCAGAACCGGATATGCATGATGTCCCTGAACACTTTCAGCCAATTAGTGAGCCTGTTTCAATTAATGCTTCTGATAAGTCTTATGGGAAGAGGAAGGGTGCACGTGGCCGGACCGACTCGTTTGAGGCACTGGAATGACCGAATGAATTATGCATTGCTTCCACTACGGTGAATCAACACTTTCCACACAATTAGCATCTTTCCCTACATCATAGTGTCCAATTTTCAGAGTGAAAAGTATTAAAGAGAGTGGAAAAGATGAACGTTCAATTTGATAAGAGCAAAACTCTTATAAATGGTTGTTTGAAATGGACATCTTCGTCACGTATCTCTGTATTTAAAATGGGACAAAATCGTATCACTGGTGTGCTGGGGCAGTATTACCTGTACTGAGAGGAGTTGTTGAACTGGATGAGCCGAGGATTGAGCTTCTGCATCAGGATTCTGATGATGTTGATGAGGAGCATAAAATTGACCTGTCAATAGACGAAGCAAGAACTCAAATCAGAAACAGCTTTAAAGGGACAGAGCCTTGACAGCTACTGACAAATGTGGTGACAGCAATATGATTATTGAATGTCATGGCAGCAACAATGGGAAGCCAAGTTTGTAAATGACCTGGGAGGACTGGTATCAGGGAAGTTTTCTCTTCTAAACATAAGTGTTTCAAATTAATCAGAGATCATCTGCATGTTAGGCCATGTCCACACGTACCAAAATGATCTTTTTTTCCCCCGTCTTCCTTGGCATCGTTTCAAGAATATTTGCGTCCAAACGGATCCATTGTAAACGATCATGTTCTTGCTTACCTGATTCTCTCACAACAAACATGAATGGAAATTGACCGGCATCTCCTTAAAAATATCCAGTGGTTTCGCACCCACGAATGTTGAAACCATATCTTGAACAGTGGTCTCTGGCTTGGCAGCCATCTCACCTAGCTTACTGTCTTCTTCCTGACATGAAAGTCAGCTCATACACTTATAATGTGAGTGTGTTGTTATGAAATGTATAGATTTAAATCGTATCCGTGGTTTGCAGAAACATAACATGCCAACATTTATTCTGGCAACTGTGTTGGCTTTTACCGCTATGGACACAACAATCGGTCCCTTGATGATCCACCAATAGGGCGAGTCCTCGTTGATGTCCCAACATCTATAAAGGAAGACATTTAGAAATTTGCAGTCAGTCTGCAAATTGTCTTTTAAATAAATACATAGAAATCCATCATGAGGATGTATTTCATTGTCAAAATCTATAACACTATCATGTAAAAGTACATGAGAAATAATTGTGTTTGTGGAGGGAAAAAAAGTAGGAATGAGGTTTTTACATACTCAGTGTCCTCGAAGTAAACCCTGGATCCAATCCATATGAGGATGAAGAGCACAGGTACACCTGTGGAAAAAAAAAAAAAGAAAAAGAAAAACTACCATCAGTGAGACACAATCAATACACAGTTGAATCCTAATGAGACAGCTGAATGTCACCTTTGTAAAGTAAATGGAAGCTTTGTGCCCTTCACATACAGTCTGTGCATCAAAGCCTTTCCTTACTTCGACAAAATGTCTCTATATTTATTGTAGCTGCCGAGTTCAGTGGCAGTGATGCCTTTCATTTAATCATACATGAGTTCTTAAGAAATCAACTTTTGAAGGTACATCCAAACCACAAACATAATTTAATACATTAGCAGTGACTGCCTCAGGGATTTAAGCTTTAATTCAGTTTGTTTGGTAATTACAGCCGATGCAGCCGAGCCAGGAGAGTGTCTGGCTGTATTGCAGTAATAAATTGGGGATGGTGGCCGATGGCTGTCTGTCAGTCCCTAAAGAAAGCTGTGAGATTGTTTGAAACACAGATCTGTAATAAATATCAAACTGTTCAGCTCAGAACAAGACTGAAATCCGTCATCTGATTTTGGAGGATGATGAATCTTCCTGCTTGTTTGTGTTAAAAAATATAGATATATACTAACGGTACCACTTATCTAATTAATGAGAGCGGTACAGTGTTTGGAGTAAAAAAGAATGCTATTTAAATTATTCTCTGTGGAGAAATAAATGTCCAAATTTGAATCTTTAATATTAAACGTTTACAGAAATTCTTATTTAATTCATTGTTCACTTGTGTTGTCAAAGTGCTCAAATTTCTAAATATGAGACAATACGTTGAAAAATACTGATATTCATTTACATCATTTTCAATGTCACAGGGAAAGGTTTATCAACAGATACATATAACATGACTATAACATGACAATCAGACTGAACTTTTCTTTTGTTGAATATTCACAAAAAACAGTAAAAAGACTGCAGTAAACTTAAATATCACACATTTTTTTGAAACCTTTGTTTGTTACCTGCTTTAAGTGTCACGTTCTTATTAAAATAAGTATAGCTCTGTATTCCAACAGTAATTACTGTTGATTACTGTTGGGTCAGTAACCCATGTCTTTTTCTGGTATCCCTGCCCACTTTATCCAATCAGACAGAATACTCCATGAAGAGACATGCCTGCTGCTCAGGGAACACGCAGAGAGCAGGATCCTCTTGTTCTGGTACATACACCGGCGACGCTGGAACTGGGAAATCTTCCAATTCCAGCACTCCCGGTAATTGTTTATTCTGCCAAGCAATAAAAAACGCTTGCAGAAAAAACAAAGAGGCGAAGAGAGGTGGGGGTTGTGTGACATCACGATTCTACACCCATTTTGTATATTGAAAAATTTGGCAACCTGGCATGTTAATCAACAAAGCTGAAAATCTGCAGTGCAAAGCAAAAGATTTTATTTTTTAAACCGAATGCAAGTTGCGCATTCATCACCACACAGTGTACTATCTGTGCACTCCAAGAAGAATGAGTGTCCAAATCATCCAATTATAGGGATATTTTCTAAGATAAAAAAAAAAGCAAAAACTTTACTTCTCTGGCATCTTCCTTCCTTTTTCCGTCTCACCTTGAGCCGACATTTATTTAATGCAGAGATGAAAACTAAAGTATCTTTAAAATGCTTCCGTCTTTTGAAGCCTCATTGTTTAACCTTTCATTTGTTACATTAACATCTGCCTTTTTGTTTAGTCTTTTTTATAAGAATACTGTGTCTCAAAGTGTGGGATATCTCATATTGGAACTAAACTCTGCAGCTCAACATTACAAATGTTGGGGAAACTTCACGTCAAGGTTTCTCACCCCATCCCAGCAGGCTGAAGCCCCAGAGGCATCGACGACTGCGATAGAAGGACGAAAGCAGCAGGGAATTAAGGTAGAGTGCCTCCACCAGGAGCCAGAAAAAATTAGCCATTACACAGTAGTGACAGAAGACCACAGAGGCCTTACAGGCAAACTGGACAGAAGAAAGTGGAAGGAAAAGAGAGGACATAAAGTGAATTATAGCGAGGGATTAGTATCGGAGAGGAGGTGCTCAGGCAATAAGTGATGAAAGCGATGCAGAACAGGCAAGAACCTCTCGTCCTCAACATCATATCTTACTGTGGAAAGGGTGCAGTGGTTCGTGTCCTCACTTGAGAACAGCGTCGCATCCTTTATGAACACTGCCACAGCCTTCAGGATGAATGTGATGAAGAGCTGGATGTGGATGAAGTTCCTGGCACAACGCAGCCTCCTGTTGAAAGATCAGGGAACGTTTTATAAATCAGCTGCAGTGTTGTCGAGATTCACTCTAATATTATCACTGGTGCAGGTAATGCCATGTAAAAACTGTTCCCCAGCATAAAATATGTAACTTTTATCTCCACCCTTAGAGGATAACTTGGGGTCTTGACCCCCAGGTGGAGAACCAATGGTCTACTTCACAAAAACTACCCCAGCCATGTGTTTTGATTAGTGTACATGACGGCCACATACAATAAATTCTGCTTTACAACACAGTCTCACACCGCATTGTTAAACATCTATTAACAGCTACAATGTTATAATAGTTCCATGGTTTTTCACTGGCAGGTAAAACCAGTTTGATGTGAGGTCAGCGTCGAAAAAGAGTAAAAACCAAAGCAAGTCAGCAGGAAAATGAAACCATTAAACATGTACAGTGTGTGAGAAACATTACAGTGAATGAGATTTGAAATAGAGATGGAAGTTTTGGCACTGCGCTATCATTTGTGAGTGGTGATTATTTCGTGACACTGGATGCGGAGCGAACCATCCCTCTCATGAGTCCTTACATGAAAGCATCACAGCACTGTTTTTGATTTAGCTATTTCCTGTTTGCTTTGTCCGTTCGTCTGTTCTGTTTCCCTGTGTCAGTCCTGCATTTTCTGCTCTTCAGTCCTGCTCTACAACTCGTGTTCCCAAAGTGGGTGGTGCTTTATTCAGTTAAATTCTTCGACTTGCCCCTGCCTGCTCCCTCTGTTTTTGTTTCCTTTTTGTAACTGGCATTTTGGATTCATTTTTCTTTTGTTTGCAGCTTTACTTTAATACAGCTTGCTTTTTGTTCTGTGCCCTGCCTGCCTCCTGAGTGTCTTGCATTAGGGTCCTCACTATTTTTTGCCACAAGTAACGACTGTAATGATTTAATGACAGGCTTTTAATTTGGGTTTCGGGGTTAATATCTGTAAAATGACATGAACTCACACCGCTTCCTTAAAAGTGAAGCACAACATTTTAGGGAACACACATATTTGCCATATTGGAGAGTTAGATGAGAACTTATATAATTGACATGTAGCTGGAACCAGCAAGATCAGCCTGCTAGTGGTTTAAACTTCTGGTACAAATTAAACAAACAGGATAAAACATTTTTATTAGTGGGCTTAAATTCATTGTTAACTGAAAGACCTTTTGAATTTCTTTGGTCTTTTTGATCTTTCGGACAGCGGCATTTATAAATGACAAGAGGGCATTGCTACAAACACATCATGTCCATAGCATCACATTTAGAACACAGTAGATGTTGACAAAGGCCAAAAACTGGTAAAAGTCAGATTTTCTTCTCGAAGCTGGACTACTATCATCTTTGTGTAGGAGCTTGTCCTCTCGTCTCTGCATCTTAAAGAGGTCCTGTTGCTACCATGATTACCTTTAACCCAAATTGACTAATTTTTCCAGCATGTGGGCCTGAGAGCCCCTCACCACTTCACCTGGCAGACCCTTCTCCTCTCCACCGAATGGGAGGATGTTGTTTTCCTTGCTATAAACACATCATCAGAGGCTTTCTTATAATTTACAACAAATAACCACATCTGGTTCTTTCCCCCCTCAACACGAAGATGCGCTCCTTTTCCTCAGGTCAAACGAGGTCAAGCACGATAGAGTCTTCTCTCTCCACATCAGAAGACAGAAAGTGGGGGAAGGCTATTTGGAGAAACCTAATCCAGCTCTCCCCCCCAACGTGTCAAACTGTATTTATGAGGGTGTTCATGTGTCAGTTAAATTTCAATCCCACTGCAGTCTCTTTAGTCCTTCAGAGTTTCCAACAAGTTCTGAATAACTATGACACTATAATCTCATCCTTTTAATTCAACTATATTAAGGAGATGTAGGATATATCCTTAAAACTGATGCTTTCCACGTTTCTCTATGTTATTGTTAAGCCGAGATGAAGTTTTATTGCTTAATGAGTTTGAGGTCTGGGAGAAACCAGCCCCTCCCTCTGGTGATGGGGACAGACTTTCATATCATTCCTCCTTGTGTGTGTTACTCTTGTTATTTACCAGTAAAATGTCTCTAACATGTTTTGTTAAGAGAGAACTACAAGGAATATGTATAAGTCATTGGTTCTACTGTATATTCAAGTGTTTCATGCCTTAATCATGTTTTAATTCTTTTTGAGTGATAAGTGATTTTACTCATGTCGC
>OMLP01016356.1:8442-18484 GCA_900302685.1 Spondyliosoma cantharus
GGGGGGGGGGGATATTGTTTATTTGACAAATTGCACACCTGGTTTGAATTGTGTCATATCACTGCATTTCATCTTTTTATTATGTTTTTTTTCTGAGTGTGTATTTTCAGCTCCGCCGCTCCGAACCCTGTTGTCATTCATAATGTGGTGTAATGTCAGGGCAGCTAAATCATATAAGGCACACGCTCCGGGTTGTGATAACAGGGGGGGGGGACATTCACAGTGTTTTTGTGACTTAGCTCCTCGGTGATGCCTCTGCACAACGTGAGATAAGCGCCTCCTCCTGGCAGTTATTACAGCTGCCGGGATGACTGCACCTCATGAGAGGAGAGACGCATCCCTCGATCCCCCCCCTGTATCTGATCGTCTTCAGCTCAGCCAATCCATTGTCTGGAAACATCCAGTCAACATTCAGATTGTATCGCGCCGAACACACCTGACTGAGCATTTTAATGTCACTGTGAAAGAGCCTGAATAAGCCACATTGAACTGAACAAGTGAGTGAAACACTTTGGGGGTGTTTAATCTTGGCTTTCTTCAGAAGGCTGAGGTGAAAATGCAAACGAGAGATTTAACTAAAACAACACATTTTGCAGATTAAAACGAGAAGCACCGGAAACACCCAGAGGATTATGATTCTTGCCTTTTTTTTTTTAAAAAGAGTGTAGTTAGGAAGAAATACTCAGAAACGCATTACAAACACGACTCTGCCGAAGCAAACTGACTAAACTGTCTGCTGTGTTCACGTTAATGGGTTTGACATTTCATACACACAAAACGCAGAGAAGCAAAAGAACTCTTCAAATTAACCATTTCTAACTTTTCCGTACGAGAAGAGAATTGCTGTTGTTTTATTCATTCATTTTTTTTAACCACTGAACGGGCCTGTAATCTAAAAAAGTAAAACTGAACCCTTGTAACATGATAATTCATCAGACTAAAGCAATTTTAAAAGTATAAAATGTAACACTTCTGGAGCACGTGTTCTTGGAGACATAGTGTGTTGAATTATTGAATTAATTAACAACCAGGAACTGTCAAAGGACGACAAAAAGCTGATGGCAAGAAGAGTTTTCATTGTGCCAGGCATGAACAGTCTGAATTTCTATGTTTTTGCAGATTTGGTTGAGGACGTGGAAACAGGGAGTCCTAGCAATATAGGAAAGATTGGCAGTGTTTGACTTAATATATGGATTTTCAATGCAATATACATTTTGGTGAATAATTTTAAAGATATGGTGGCATTAATCGTCACATTTCTGTTTATTCTCTTGCAAGCAGTGACGACACTGGGAGGAAGGATCATCTACGAGTTGCCTTGAAGTTTAGACGTCAGTGTAGCAAGTTTTTGATAAGGTTCATTTCCTGTAAAGTCATGACATTCAGATTCATTTCCGTCAACGTTGGCAGCTCTCTGTCATTTCCCTGAAGGACTTCCTGTGTAACCTCAAGTTAGTTTTGTTTGCAAATAACAAAACAGCAATGCAGCAGAGAGTGTGACTCGGTGGTAAAGACATTTGATCCACGCAGCCAGTCATTACGAACAAGAAAATCATCGTCAATAACAAAAAACACAGAGGACAAAAGAAATAAAACGTAAGAATTTTTATTGTTATTCTTGTTATTATTATTATATAATAGTATTATAGTAGTAGTATTGTTATTATTATATGATAACATAAAAGAAGAAGAAGAAGAAGCAGAAAAAGGAGAGCAGAAGAAGGAGAGAGGAAGAAGAGAAGAAGAAAAAGAAGAGAAGAAGGAGAGAAGAAGAAAAAGAAAAGAAGAAGGAGAGAAGCAGAAGAACAACAACAACAAGGAGAGAAGAAGAAGGAGAGCAGAGGAAGGAGAGAAGAAGAAGAAGAAGAGAAGAAGAAGAAGCACAACAAGAACAAGAAAGAGAGAAGAAGAAGATAAGAGTAGAAGAAGAAGGAGGAGAGGAGGAAGAAGAGGAAGAAGAAACGTTTTCTATGAATAATAGATATGACAATAATCTATAATGTAATATATATACAGCATTATTACATGAATGATCCATGATGCTTGATGAAGACGTGAGACGCTGTCATGTCCGCCCCTCTGTGTAGGGTGCAGCACTGCGCCGGAGTGGATGTTCGCTCTGCCTCAGAGCGCTGAAGAAGAAGAAGAGGCAAAGGGCGGCCTTCAGCGACTCAGCCACAGCACAATCTAGCCAAGTTATTTTAGCCATAACGAAAAACCACTTTCCCTCCTTTGAGATAACCGACGTACGGTTTGTTTGGAATAAAGATCCATTCATGTAAGTACACACAGCGGCCGGCGTTCAATAAAACTGTGCGGCGCGTAGCAGCTCAGAGGCAAGAAGCTAAACATCTACTGCTCGCTATTGTTTGCGTTGGGGGAACTAGTTTAACTTGGACATGCCTATGCTTTGTTAGGTTCAGTCTACTTCCTAGAAACTTAGCTGCCGGGTGGCGTCATGTAGCTGGTTGGGTCGGGAGTATTTCCAAGAGCGGAGAAAACTGCTTCTCAGTTTATAGTACGCGTGTGTTCGGGCAGCGGTTAAACTATGTGAGCTACACATTGCTAACCGTCGCTAGCAGATGATGAATGCTAACGAGAAGTCTACTCTCGGTGGTCCCAAGCCGCGGGTAACACACACGTGCGCTAACTGTCATGCGCCCATTATCGGACACCTCCATGTACGAGCTTCTTCCTCGCCCCCCAATAAAACTTAACTCAAAGGATGTTTTAACTCCTCGAGAATCGGGAAGGCGCCGTCGGGAGATGGACGCGACTGCTGAGCGATGAAAAAACACCAATAAACGTGGCTAGAATAAAGTTAATGTTGACTTTGCTGTGGCCGAAACGTAGATTGTGTACATCCGTCTGAAGCTAACATTATCACCCACTTCCTGACTCATGAGTTGTAAACCCAGATCTTAATTTGAGTAAAGACATAAAGGAGAAATGCTGAAAACAACAGTGGGTGTTGGACATGAGCTATGACGGGGCAGGATGACTATTTGTCTTGGCGGTTTTTTTTATGTCATCCGACTTCAATTCTTCTTATCTTAACACGATAAACGCCTGAAAATAATCTTACATGCTCAACCACATACGTCATGGGCGCTATGTGTAAACCCGTGTGTCCTGAAACGCTTGTATTTGCTAGAAAACAGACGCCAAATAATCAATCAGTACCATCGACACTGTGTCCGATAATGGACTCCTTGCGTCCAGATGCTACGATAAAACAGTTTCCCCGGGCCAATAAGTTCCCCCTTTATCGTCCCCAGCTTCATCTGTGTGTTATTGGATGTAACACAAAGCGAGCAACTGTTTTGTTCACGTTATGAGCTCGCGAGCTAACAAAAAAGTGTCTCGCCTTAATTTCCGGAACTACACGTGTGTCGTCATCACTAAATGCGGAAGTTATAAACAGTGAGGGTTGGCAGGATCTTTGAGTATTACAACACTGAGCTTATGATCTGTCAGCAACCAGTTGGACAGCCTGCTTGTGGTGATTAATAATGATGAGCAAGGGGTGTTTTTATGTGGTTGTGTTTTGTTTTTTTGTGTGTGTGTGTGTGCGTTTGTTTGTTTGAAACAGAACTGTAAATCATCATTTCAGGTGCTGACTTAGGAGCGGATATCAAAACACGCAAACATGTCCGGAGCGTGTCAGGACAGAAGGATTCGCTGGCAGGAGATTCAGAAGGGCCTCCAGTTCATCCAGTAAGTGTCTTCTTTTAGGTCACTTGTTGTGAAAACGCCGGGGATCTTCCTCCCCAAAGGATCCAAAAAGCAACTAAATTTGACTTTTATTTAACACTTATGGAGTTTGACATTCGCTGCTTTGTCTTTTGTCTTTCTCACGTGGAAATATTGCAGGAGATAAACATCAGCTGGGATTTCTTTAGGATCTAATCAGTACTTGTCTGCTGCTGTCGCCTGTGTTAAAACATGCCTGGCTGCCTCTACAGACTGTATGATGCAAGAACGATTTGTCAGCCTGTGTTGTTCGGATCAGCTGGGTGTCAGCGAGACAACTGATTACTGGCTTTTAATGTTGGATATTGGCTGTTCTGGTCTGAGCTTTGTCTTCATGCATCGGCCCGGCTGGCATTATGTTCACACGTTTGTTTCAGAGCTATGCCAGGCAGCGCAGTGTTGCATCTCATCTAATCTGACAGGGTCTTTTATCGTTAAAACAAAAGTGATACTTAAAATACTTCTCTGTAGAGTCAGCTTGAAACTAAACTGGTTTAATGGCGTGTTGTGCTGTCACTTTAAAGGGTAACTCCACCATTTTTCCAAGTTGCAGTGTGTTTACATGTCCTGGGAAGCACCGCTGCACATATGAAAAGGTGGTTGAAAGCATTGTGTGGCTCTAGAGGAAGCTGTGTGAGGTCTGGTAAATTCCCCTGGGGATGTCACTCAGTGGTTAGGTTGCCTTCTGGGTAATATAGGCACCAGGTTTTCGAAGCAGGCCACTGGTCTTGCATTTCACTCCAAATGGTCTCATGGATAGTTTAAACCTAAAACGGAGATATCACCATTTTTATTCAACGCATTCTTCTTCCTTCCCAAAAACCTGATGCCTACATTACCCTCAAAGCAACTTGGCCATATGAGTGACATAACTGGAAGCAAATTTATCAGATAACAGCTTCCTCTCGAGCCACTGAAGGCTTTATACTACTTCTTTCACCTATGCGGTTGGACTCCGCAAGACTTGTAAACATGTTTTAATGTGACCCTCTAATGATGCATATTATATCAGTAAATACTCGTGTCTCTTTGCAATCTATTAACCTAAAACCTGTAGACTAATAATTGATACTAGGAATGTATCAGAATGTGAAGCAGTTGTTTTAGGATGTGAAAACAGGAAATGGATATAGTCTTTTCATATTGATTTTTAAAAACTTAACGCGCTTGTGTTGATTGTGTTTTCTGTGAGATGAATATACAGACTGCTTTTGTTCCGTGGCTGTTCGTGAGTCTGA
Organism: Spondyliosoma cantharus; assembly: GCA_900302685.1. Lineage (NCBI taxonomy): Eukaryota > Metazoa > Chordata > Actinopteri > Spariformes > Sparidae > Spondyliosoma > Spondyliosoma cantharus. Next base: position 13,434 of record OMLP01016356.1, read on the forward strand.
AAACGAGCTCGGCATGTCTCGATAAAAGTCCAGTGTGCAGAAGAGGAAAGACCACTTTTAATGCCAGATGGCAGCTGAACTAGAAACCAGCACGACAAAACAGCTTTACAGTGATTATTGGAAGATTGTTTTCCATCATGACATTTAATGACCTGACCTTTTTGAATATGCTGTAGCTAAAACAAATCATGAACGATAAATAAATCTCATATTAATCTTGAGAGTAACTTCAGCTCTGTGTCAGCATTCAGATCTGTAGTATGTACAGCCATGGGTTTTTATGGTGGTTTGATATAATTGGATACAGTAACCTTAATTTCAGAAATGGAAAACAAAATGTAACAATTGGATGTTTTCAATCTGTTTCATCTCCCTTTTCTTTCTTTTTGAGATGGAGAGAGTTTAGGGTTGTTTACAGAATGTTTTCAGCAGCCATGTTGTCAGCACCTGCACACACAGCAACGCTATAAACCACAAACAACACAGACCTTCCTGTCTTGATGTCATGGGGTTTCTCAAGTTCAGCTCTGCCTTTTTTTTATTTTTTACTATGACAATGCAGAACTTAATGCATAGTATCACCTGAAGTGTCACTGAGATACCGAGGCACCCAAATCAACCAAAATATACAATACACATTGAATAAATTCACCTTAAGCTTTTTTTTTAAAACATTTAGATAGTAGATATTATGATGTGTAGGGTGACCAAATGATTAATCAAGAAAAGAAGTGTGAGATTAATCGTTATTAGTCCCACTTTTCAGTGACTGAGGCGTTATTAGTCCTGAAGGTGAACCTAATCGTCACTCCAGTTTGTGCGTGTTTCTGTCGCTGACATATTTTTTTTGTAACCTGAAACTCTTTTTGCTTTTAGATCAACCCTTCCGTTTCCTGGAAGTCAAGAGCAGTATGAGGTAAGCTATGTAAATGTTTTATTTAAAGTTTCCAGCTTCCACCTGCTATCAGGACATGTGCTGTATTGAATTTAACTGTTGACAATAACTGGATCACATGGAAGGCAACCTGTCACTTTCTTTTTTCAGAAATAAATGTCTCTGAAAAGGAAGGGCAAACCAGCTTCACTCTTTGTATTTTGCACTGATGTGTTTCTCTTCAATTCTCAGGTGTTCATTAAGGATCTCGTGTGGAATCTTTTTGGAGAAGGAAACGATGTGTTCAAAGAAGGGGAATGGACAAAATCCATCGAGATGTACACCGAAGCCTTGAGTATAGCAGACTATGCCGACTCAGAAGAAATCTGTGTTCCAACAGGTTTAATGGAAAAACTGTATGCAAATCGAGCGGCTGCGTACCTTAACATTGTCCCGGTAAGTACGTGGTGACCGCCACACTTGGGTGGCTACAGTTTCAGCCCCATTAGTCAGCATTAACCATTTCCTGGATTTGTTGGGACATGTTCTCAGCATATTGTGCTATTACTTCAGAGATGTATCATGAATGACTGCACTCTCTGAATTATTGATTGAACCACATCACATTTGCTGTTTTCCTGCCCTCATCTAAGATGTACTGTGTGTTTTTAAAGACTTGTTTGATTGGCTTTGTAAAGTGCTGGTGTATTTCATCAGTCAGATTTTGATACATTCACATTTCCACCTGTCTAACTCAGATGGTAATGGTCAGTATTGTGAAAAAGGGTGTTTCCATAAACCGTTTTTAACGAATGACTAAGTGTAATTTCGTCAGAGGATAACGCGGTGTAGGCTACGTCACGTGTGGATTTTGAGTAGGAGGCAAAATGGAGAGAGGTCCTCTGGAATTACTTTTGAAAGGGCAAGTTGCAATTGTTCTTGCATGTCAGCTAGCACTGGACATGTTACATGCCGTCCGGAGATGACGAAGTAACGCACTGATTATTATGCACGCAGCAGACAACAGCTGATCAGTCATGTGAGTTTAACGTTGGCTACGTCAGAGTTTATTTGGCAAATCTGTTTCTATCAAGCACTAACTAAAGTAACTCTGATTTTCAAAAGACAAAAACACAAGCGAGCGTACAAACATTTTTGTGAATTAGAGGACCTTTTTTCCCCCGAATGTTTCCATTTCCATAAAATTTATACGAATGCAACATTCTTCAAAGTGTGCAGACAATGCTTTATGGAAACACGGCTGCTGGCACACTGAAAAATGGAAAGCCAAGCATCAATGCTAGTTACAAGTTAGTCTTTGTCCAAGACAAAGATGCACAATATCTTGTCATCTTAACGTTGGGCAAGACAGTAAATAAGCGTATATCCTGAAAAGACAAACTGATCCTTTTGTAAAGCAAAACCAGTGTTGCTCTTGAAGGGTAACTCCACCAATTTTACACATTAAAGTGTATTCACAGGTCACGGGGAGTACCATGGCCTATGTGGAAAAAAATGATAAAATCTTTGTGGCTCCAGAGAAAGCCGCATGTAATCTGATAAGTTACCGCGTCTACTGCTGTCATTTAGTGGCTCAGTTGTATTGTGGGTAATGTCGGCACTACATTATGGACAGTTTAAAACAAACAATACAGCAGGTTTACTACATTATAACAATAATATATAATTAAGCCATGAACTACATTCATTGTACTTGTAGTGTCATGTGATGAACAGTAACGTCCAAGTTCCACTGGATCAGAACGTGTAATATTAGACACATTTCAGGTGTCATGTTAAAATACTGATGAGAATTTTATCAAAGGTGGTGAATAATGACTCCGTCTTTTCCATATGCATTGCCGCGATAATCTCTCACATCTGTAGCATCTGGTGTTTGTTTGTTTGTTTAAGGGATTCCCATTGGCTATTTGATGGCAATCAGCTAACCCTCCTGGGATCCACACATGACATTGAATACAATATGATACATTACATGAAGAAAATGAGTTGCATTAAAATATCAACAATTGCATAAATATGCATTAATAGAAATAGAAAAAGCTTACATTTGATAGAAACATAGAAGAACATTTGCACTCAGTCAACACTGTCCCTACGTTTGGTTAGGATACTAACTAAAAATAAATATATAGATAATGTTTTAAAAGAATGAGAATCATACAGCCCGTGTGAAGCGACTCATTGTTCTGACTCTAAGACATTTACTGGAAAGTCTGGTGTTGTGTTTCAGTGTGTTGCTGCCGTTAATGGTTCGGTCGAATGAAAATGTTGGCATCGTTGAGTTAATGGTGGCTGTGCTGCTGAACATTGCAAACATGTTTAAGGAAATTCTTCACTCGGTGGTGAGAGGTGTCGTATGACCGAGCCACTGATATTGCACAGCATTTCTCCAGCTGAGGAACTGAGGATCTGCCAAGAAAACGTCAATTTGTAGAAAATTGATGCTTTCAGAGGAACATGCCCTGTCCGTGTCTGGCTGCTTTGAATCATTTTACATGGCCGTGAAAAACACTCTGTTGTCTTCAGGGAGAGACCGCACCCATACCTGACACTACTCACTCAACATGTAAAGTCCATTTCTGTTCTCCTTTGTTCTGTGTTCACTGTGCCTTGTTTTTTCCAACTCTGGGACTTGTATTTGTTTTTTCCTAGGGACTGTATGACCAAGCACTAGAAGACTGTGAAAAGGCTCTCCAGTTGAATGAGGGGAACCACAAAGCGCTGTACAGAAAAGCAAAATCCTTGAAGGAGATGGGGAGACATCAAGAGGCCTATGAGGCTGTTGCCAAATGCTCTCTAGCAGTGCCTCAGGTAAGGTGTAACATCTGTGTGTATTTATGATATTTTATTAAACGTGTGGTGGAAACCCACTCACTTTTCTGTCTCTGTGAATTTGATAAGATTCAAGAACATAGGTGACATGCTGTCCAGGCTGCCAGCAGGACGGGAACACACCCAGTGGAGCACTGGTCATTCTGGCATGTCGCCTGACTCCAGCTGCATTACAAGAGTAGCTCGACATTAAAAGACATTTGACTATTAGTGCACAACCTTTATTTTGCATTTTAGATGAAAGTGATGCAAGTCTACCTTTGGTGTAAACAGCAGACGCTACATTTAATTTGCATTGCAGATGTCCTTCTCAGGTTAAAACAACTTTTTACTGCTGCTGCGGTCAGTGCGAACGCATTACATTTCCATTCAGTTGGTCTTACAAATACAGAATTATCCCTACTTAAAAATGAGGAAAGTGGCATGTTTGACAGCAGCGTAGCTGTACTTTAAGAAGTGATGGCCTCGCAGCTCCATCCCTCCCCTGGAGTGTTTAATGTAATCCTGTATATGGAGAGGAGCGTCTGTCTGGATATGTTGTGGCAGGAACATTTTGACAGGACTTAACTGACCTCCCTCGTCTCCAGAGTTATAAAATACTGAAGTTTAAGCGCAGTTTTAAACCAACAACAGCACTTGGTAATGAATGTGTTTGATGTTACCAAGGTGCTGCAGTTTGACGTGATGACTTGCATTTTCTCGAGTGGAGTGTGTGGATGCTGCATTTGTTAAGTCGGCGAAAGCGACGTCAGAAAATAAGTTATTCTTGTAAGTGGTATGTAGCATATACCAAAATGATATTTAAAAAAAACAAAAACATACTATAACTGCAACAATTCCTTGATTAATCAACTAATGAAATGGCAACTAATTTTTATAGTTGAATAATTGGTTTGAGTAATTTTAATAATTAAAAAAGTCTAAATTCTATAGTTTGTCTCTTAAATGTGAATATTTTCTGATATCTTTACTGCTCCGAACTGAATATCTTATCAGTGTCGACGAACGAGACATTTGAGGATCGCCATCTTTCGCCATCTCACCATTATCTGACCAGACAACTAATCAATTAATCGAGGAAATTATCAACAGATTGATCGTCAACGATAAACATTGTTAGTTGCAGCCCTAAAATATTCAAATCAAAGCATTTCTGCCATTTTGATGAGCGTAATAAAATGTAAAAAAATAAATGAATAATTAAAGTTGTTTATGTTTCGTTTCCACAGGATTCCAGCGTCACACAGCTGACTCAGGACCTAGCCAAAATTTTGGGATTGAAAATCCGTAAAGCTTATGTAAGGAGTAAGGTATGTCTGTG
>OMLP01016356.1:18504-29597 GCA_900302685.1 Spondyliosoma cantharus
ATGTCTGTGTTTAATCAGAATCAGTTGATATTATAACACATTTGAAACCGTACTCTGATTTATGGCTTTTGATTATTGACAGTTTCCGCCCATGAAATGATGGCTGTTCTTCAATTCTGTTGTTTTGCTTTAACAGCCTGCCTTGAATGTTTTGCGAGGATCAAGTTATCAAGATGCATCATGTGACAAGGTAAGACACAACTTTACCACAACATAATGTGAAATATGTATCTATACTCTCCCAAAATGTGTCATTCACCCTATTTCTTTTATTCAGTTTTCCCATGGGGAATCTTCAGTTGAAGATATAGAAACGGGTAAGTTCAATACTTTTTCAGCTTCTCGTGGATAATTAAAAATGAGCAGGACAGGAGTCACTCACCTCGTTTTTCCCTGGTGTGCTTTTAGAAGTGCCTAAGCTCACCCAGGATAGCTGTGTCGTGGCTCCAGTCCCATCTCCAATCCAACCTCCAGTATCGGCTAACTCGCCTCTAACAGAAGCGGTGGTGGATGAACTTCCAACCACCAACAGCATCTCGTCTGTGACCCCGTCTGAGCCGCCAGGCTTCGAGTCCGTTTCCCTGCCCGTGTCTGTAACCACGTCGGTTCCTCTTCATGTGCCCACATTTGTTAACGGGTGCAGAACCAGTAAGCCTTGCCCGATTCTTCAGACCAGTCAAGATTTTGACGCGGACATCATCGGGGATGACCTAGATGATCTGCTAGACCAAGCCGGCCCCGAATCAGCCTTGGTAAGTGAGCTTAGTAGCTTATGAGCTAATTCCATCAACGTATTTTTACACGCATTTTGAAGTACTGCATGAGAGAAGGTGATAACTTGCATGCCCCACAAAAGTTTTGAAATGTTTTTTGCCTTTTTTTGAAAAGAGTTATTCGCTTATCAGGAGATGAAAACCTCTTCCGGTTAAGTTCTGAACAATTAAGTCACATGACTAACCAGCTTTTTGTGCTCCAATTGAAGCTTCTGCTCATTGCTGAAACAGGAACGTCATATTTCAATCGTGTTTTCTGTGTTTTCACGGTTTGACTGGCGCTTTTTTTAAAGGTCCCATATTGTAGAAAGTGGGATATCCATGTCTTTTTACAAAGCAGGTCTAGGTGAGATATAAAAACTATGAGTATCAAAGTATCAAAATGCTCAATCCATACTAGACCATACTATACAGTCACCGCCCTCACCCGCCAGCACATCTGTCGTTGGAAAAACACTAGCAGAGGTGAGATGGTAACTAGTGGGCGGTGCTTGCTTGTGCCTGTGAGAGCTGACCAATCAGAGCAGACTTTTGGGACGGGGGGGCCCTTAAAGAGACAGGAGCTTTCAGACGGATGGTGAATAGAGGCGCTGCAGCGATGGACAGTACGAGAAAAACAGTGTAAACTAATTCTAGGAGACACACGAAACGAGATTATGAACCTGATAATGAGGATGATACGGGACCTTCCTTTACATCATCTTGTAGCACCCTTTTCTTCTGCTTTGGTATGATAATGTTCGTACAGAAGAGTTGGCACCACTTACTGCTTATCTCTCTGAACCAAGTCATTATAACATAACGGATGTGGATGGAAACAAGCACTCATTCACATTGTCTTTGCCAATTTTCTTCCAACTAAAATCACTTAGGATCGACACTTGGACACCGATGAATACATCTGATCAGCGCGTCGATATCCGGACGAAAGTGTGACTCATTTTGTGTCTTTCTCCAGCTCATACCCACAGTGAAGGGGCCTCTTCCTTTGCCAACCAGTATTGCCTCGGGCAGTTCCATGTCGAGTCCATTCCTGATGCCACCTCACATCAACCCATTTCTCCACGGCAGCACCCAGCAGTGCACTGTAACTCTGCCCCCGCTGTATCACAAGTCGGGGTCAAGTGCGTATTTTGGTATGGACTCTTTTGACCCCCTCCCCCCACCACTGGACTCCCTGGATAGTCTCACCATATCAGACTATAAAACAGGTATTTTTCTTTGTTCACGTAGCCCGCTTAATCATGGGATCACTATGAATGTTGTACGTATTAATTTTAAAAACAATATTTAACCTGCTTATTCATTTCATTTATTTAGTTTCTTGTGTTTTTTTTCTCTCCCCTCTGTCAAAAAAAGATTTTGCTCCGAGTCCATTCATGCCACAGGTAATCGTTTTGTCTATGGCGTTAATTATGAGGCGTTGTAAGTTAAGATCTGGTCACGTGCTTATATTTTGTCACATTTAATGTGTTTTTTAACAGCTGAACAATAATGATACTCCGATGGGAATGGCTGTGGGTATGCCTGAAGTGAAGGGTCTTCTTCCTGCCGCCGTGGATTTAGCGAAGAACCCCTTAGCAGAAACACATGAATTCAAACAAGCGTGCTCGATCTGCTACGTCAAGACAGGTGAGGATTGTTGTCGCAGTCAAGTTTTCGTGCGTGTGTGTGTGTCTAAGCTGTGGGCTAATATTTTATTTTGTTTCATTATCCACAGGGCCCGGTGTGTTGGATTACACGCTTCATACAGAGGAGCACAAATGCAAAAAGGACGCTTTGCTCGGCAGAATCAAACATTCTCCAGACAAAACGTGGAAGCTAATTCGGCCCAGGCCAACGAAAACCCAATATGTCGGACCTTATTACATTTGCAAAGGTAACATTTGTGATGTCATGACTTTTTATTTATCCTGACATGGACCCCTTTCTTCCTTTTCTGTAACCCAAACATCCTGGTGAAATCCTCGGTAAATGACGTCAGTTTCGGCAGTCGGCGTTGCCAAACATATTGATGTCGATTCTAAATATTTTAAACCGTTTCATTACATTTCTCGCTGTATCAATAACGCCGTAACGAGCTGTGTTCTCCGGCTCTTGCCTACGACGGTGAGTTGACTCGTGCGCCGCTCTAGTTCCCACATCACCTCCTCCCAGACGTAAATTAACTTGGACGGCGTTCTTCTTAACACCCCGTACACAAGCCGCGTTATGCTTCGTCTTTTTGATAAAAATCTAAAATGTTATGCCCTCGATGTCGTGACAGTTTTCCCTCGCGGTATCCTTCCTCAGATTAAGAGTCACTCCAACAATGTTACTCAGTCTGCGTGCTTTCATCTGCTGAATATTAATCGCCTCTGCCCGTCACTTACTGCGAACATCACTGCCATTCTCTTTCACTCCCTGATTGCATCCTGCATGAACCACTGCGGCTCTATTCTCTTTGCTCTCCCTTTTCAAATGCCTTCATAAGACTTCAGCTGGTCCTGAACTCTGCAGCCCATATCATTACCAGATCTCTGTCCAGAGATCAAATAAGTCCAGTTCTTTAGAAGCTTCACTGGCTCCCACTGATTTTAAGATTCTGCTTCTCACCTTTTAAGGCCCTTCATCACCCTCCTCCTTCTGTATCTTTCTGAATTCATTTATTTACACACCCTCCCACACTCTCAGAGACTCTTAACTCACTACAGTGTCTCCCAGCTTTACTACCGTGTGGCCCTCAGAGCTCACTCCCACAAGACATTCAGTCATTCATTCACAGTATTGACTCTCTCGACCTTAAAATCCTGATAGTCACAATTTTATACCTAATTATTGTATTAGGTTTTTATTGTGTATCATTGCCTTGTTTTGATTTTATTGATGTTTGGGGCTTTTTTGTACTCGATCTTGTCATTTGTCCTTGTGCTCTGAAAGGTGCCTATAAATAAAATGTGTTATTTATTATCATGTATAGAGTATCGATCGCGTGTTTCGCTACCTATCCTTATTTATTAGTAGGATTAGGGAATCTGATTTTAAATGATGTTTCTTGGATCCTTTTATTGATTTCTTTGAGGCGAGGGTTTACTGGTGGCAGGAGAACTTAACTGAACAGAAGTGATATCGTTGCCAGAGATCCTTTGCTGATTCAATCAGGAAGAGGGTTTACTCTGGACAGACATTGAGATATTGAACTTTGTAAACAAACCGATTTCTATCTTGTTTTGTTTTGTTGAATCACTGCAGAGTGTTATTTTTTGTTGAACTCTGTAATTTTTATTTATGCTGAATATTATTTGAACTTGCTGAACTCCAGCAGACAAAAATCCACCAGGAGAAAGCTCCTCGAGCTGTTGTTGTAAAATGTCCCTATCTTTTTAAGGAAGATTTGAAAATGTGAATTACAGTTGTCGGGGCATAAAACCAGTGATTTGTTGATTTTTAACAAATCCAAAAAGTCTTAACAGTAGCATAGCCATCAGTGCTGAAACAAATAAGTAAAAATGATGGAGTCGTGACACTCCTGTTTATTACACATAAATATTCACATTGTTCCATCAGCTTGTTGTTTCTGCCAGCTTTTTACACTTTGCTGTTGTTGCGGCATTAAAATCTGATTCTAGAAATGTTACCCGTGTTTCAGAGGTGGCTGTTGGGAAAGAGTGCCTGTATCCTGGCCACTGCACATTCGCATACTGCCAGGAAGAGATTGACGTTTGGACTCTGGAGAGAAAAGGATTCATCTCCAGAGAACTTCTCTTCGATCCCTACGGGCCAAACACCAATGTCAGGTTGACTGTCCCCAAGATCTTACAGGAGCATCACGGGATATTCATGTTTCTGTGCGGAGTGAGTATTTAGTTTCTTAATTCACAGCCGGTACGACCTCTGTGACCGCACTGGTGATGTCGCCAGTGACGCCCAATTGCAATATTGTGTTTCGCTCCCATTGTGAGGAGAAAGAAAATGTGCCCAACTAATTTGTAAATGGATATGTAGCGGGGAGGAGTGGAACAATTTCTTCTGCTGTCAAGACAACAGATGGTTGCTCACAATGAGCCACAACATTCCTGCGCAGTGCTTCTGCTTTATCCAGAAAAATAAGGCCATTAAATGCAAAAATGTTAATGTGATAAATGGTATGTGAGAAATGCAATGCTGCGCTTTTCATCTTTTCGCCTCTTTGTAAAAAAAACCATTGTTGTGTGTTGCTCATTAGCAGCTGGCGTACTCGGATCAGTTGTCATGGAGTTTAAGAGTGATGTTTGACGGTATTCCCCTGAGACTCGTGTCCTTGTCTGTCATCACTGAAGTAAATCTGCCCTGTTTTTTATCGAGTTTTGACATTTTTCCTTAAAAACGTCTCGTTTAATTTGCAGGTGTGCTTTGACCACAAGCCCAGAATAATCAGCAAAACCAACAAAGATGACCCTTCGCTTTGCTCTCATCCAGTGACGAAGCACGTCTTTGAGGATCATAAGTAAGTTGATTCACATTTTACAGATCTGAAGCCGCCCCCCCCCCTGTGAAATTATAGTTTAAGCAACGTACCCTGTGCAAATATGCGTGGAAATTGAGAGCAGGATACACTCGTGCTGATTTGTTGCCCTGATTATCTTTAAGGTGCCTGGTCCACATTTTGAAGGAGAATACGGTCCGTTATTCCAAAATCAGACCGTTGATTCCTCAGTGTCAGCTGGATCTGTGTCGCCACGAAGTCCGCTACGGCTGCGTGAGAGAAGACGACTGCTTCTACGCCCACAGCCTCATCGAGCTGAAGGTCTGGATGATGCAGCACGAGCTCGGTAAGACAGATTTTTTATTTTTTATTTTTTTTAAAACAACATTTTTAGAAAAACTGTATGCCAAGGCTCTAAATGTTCCAATAATTCCCATTTGCCAACAAGAACACATTTTGTTGTACTCTTCCAGTGTTACATTTTTCTTTTTTTTTTCCTTTTTATTTTTAATCATAGGTATGACTCATGAAAGTATTGTCCAGGAGGCAAAGAAGTTTTGGAATGCAACAGCGTCGTTGCAAGGAACCCAGGTGAGCCCAACAGGTCTCTGATTCTATATGTTTATTGTAACATGTCCTAATTTGATTCTTTATTACAGCTCCAGACTTTGACTTCAATAAGATAATTCTTTTCACTGAAGTACTGAAGTCCTTTTGTCTGCTGACTGGCCAGAAAAATAATTAGATTTCATTTTGCTGATTAAAGGGAGACAGAGATGCTTCCTTGTTGATTACTTGCATTCATTTATGTTTAAGTATGCAAATAGGGCATCGTCGGAAGAAAAATGCATTTCCAGAACAAAATCTGATTGTTGGATAAAGCCGGGTTCAGAATTCTGCTTTCATTTTGTTGGCACATTAGTCATCGTTTATTTACATCGGGAATTATGGACGGCTCTTTTTTTTTTTTTTTTATCAATCCACAATCAGAAAATACTGTTTCCGCCAAGTTTTAATGGATAAAATGTAATATAAATCAAACGACAGCAAGGTACAGGTAATTGCTCCTGAAATGGAGATTTCTGGTTCGGGGTCTGAGGAAAAAAATGAATTTGATTAAATAAATATATGCATTGAATACATTTTAGACAAAACAAATGGTGGATACGGCAAAAACCTTTAAAAAAATGTAATCATGAAACTTCCCCAGGTGATGACTTACATTAACAGCTTTTTGTATTATGTTTTCTGAAAGTTTAAGAAGTAAAATAAACAACTTCTGTATTCTGTATGTTTTCTTTCTACGAGAGTGGAAGAAGCAGCCAGTGTCTCCATTGATTGTTGTATTTTCTATCACTGTTGATAGATTTTAACCAGATTGTAATGTGTTTTTTTTTTTTTTTTTTACCAGCAGCTTTCCAGTGTACAAAGGAGGTTTGGGCCTCCAAATCTGAAGATGATGTTTGTCTGTGGTCAGTGCTGGAGAAATGGCCAACTCAGCGAAGCTGACAAAAACAAGAAGTATTGCTCAGCCAAGGCACGACACACGTGAGTGTTACAAAGGTCTCTAACATGTAAACATTGTGGACAGGAGGTGAATTAACAAGAGAAGAGTTCAACACAAAACATACGCACAAACCGAGGTTCCGTCTTTCTGTCTCAGGTGGGCTAAAGACAGGCGGGTGGTGCTTGTAAGTTCCCATGAAAGGAAAAAGTGGACAACAGTCAGACCACTTCCAACCAAAAAACCCATCCCGTCTCAGTTCGAGGTTTGTGTCCAACCTTTTCTTATTTCTACCCCGAGATAGTTTTGTTTTCTCATTGGAACAAATTTCCAGCACTGTTTACCAAATAACTTCTCCTCCTCAGATTTGCATGCACGTGACAGCTGGCAAAAAGTGTCAGTACATCGGGAATTGCACGTTTGCTCACAGCGTAGAAGAAAGAGACCTTTGGACCTACATGAAGGAAAACAACAGTGAGTTTGTCAAGGAGATTGGCTCCGCTCCTTGGTAGAATTTAATTAGTAGGATGTAATTAGTATGTGATGCACCAGAAGTAATCACGCTCATTTTTATCCCCTCATTTAGTTCCAGATATGGATCAGCTTTATGAGCAGTGGCTGCAGTCTCAGAAGCCTGGCTGGGGCGAAGAGACCTCCAATAACTCTGTTCGGGAGAACGGCAAACAGATCCACATGCCAACGGACTACGCTGAGGAAGTGGTGAGTTTAAAAGTCCAGCAAAAATTATTCAGTGAGAACGTTTACATGCACAAAATTTTTTTTTTTTTGCGCTTTTTTTTTTTCCAAAACCGTATACCTACAGAGCAGTTTACATGGCTGATTAAAAATGTATCTTCCTGTTGACACGCAGTTGTGTTTACTATCATATCGTTTATCAGTGTGGGAAAGTGGCAGGGATTGCATATCACTATAGTCACCGCTGTTCCCCACCGTCACCCACGACAAACATTCCAAACATAAGAGTCTTGGTCTCTGCACCACATGTCCTTGTCTCAGTTATGTTCAGCCTTAGGAGACTGCAGTGAAGTTAGTCGGCTAGCTATGCTGAGGAAACTAAGCGAATGGCACAGTTGAGAGAAACACTTTCAGCCCTGACGTAATGTTAGTGGTCACTAAGACCAACTACTCCTGCCTCACTGCATCTCAGAGGGGACAAGCTACACTTTCTTGTGTATTCTGTATTTTGTTTTGTTTTTAACACAGGTACTGTTTGGTACCGAGTTTCAGCCACCTTTATCGGAAATGGTTCAAATGTGAACGGTACCCAATCCTAAAAATAATAATAATAATAAACTTTATTTCTATAGCACCTTTCAAATCCAAAGTTACAAGGTACTTCACAGAATATAGTACCATACAGTACAAGAACGACAAATCAAACAAATAAAATCAGATACCTGACAAAATACAATACTGGTGCAAAAAGCAGTAAAATCTATTAATAGAATTAGTTATATGTTCTGTCATTGTGTTAAAGGATCCTGTTAACCGTAAACATGCAAGTGACCTCTTGTTGTAAACTAGTAAATTTCTGAATGTGCTGTATGTCCAAAGAATGTTCCTAAAACCTGAATAACATCTCCAGGTCTTAATCGGACAATTATATATTTAGAATGTAGCCTCACTGTGAATATCCAAAGGGAATACGCTGTTGATATGACCTGTATCAAAGTGAGAATCGAAAAACAGTGGATTAACATCACTGCTTTTGTGTGGTGGTAAACAAGGTTGGCGTACAAACGGTTCAGTGGAATTTAGTTGAGACGTGACACCCAAGAGGAATGTTTAATTTTTGTTGCGCGAGACAAAATGTTCATTTCCTGTCTTAGTTTGCAGTTTTGTTCTTATCAGTTTAATATCTCCATGTGTTTCACTGTGCTGTCAGGAAAACACCAACTCGTTAGCAGCTGAATTTGTCGCATTTGGTGGAGAATCATTTAGTTGGCGGAATCTGTCGATGCAGTAAAAAAAACTATCAGTGCCTAATGATGAAACCGTGTCAACATTTCGATAAAATCTTATGTTCCGAGTAATGAAAAATAATCAGTGATTAAGAAACGGGCGGTAATTAATCATCTGTGTAAACGTGATTACTCTGTGTGTGTCTTTTTTTTTTTGCAGGCTGGCAATCACTGCTGGCTGTGTGGTAAGAACTGCAACAGCGAGAAACAGTGGCAGCAGCACATCACTTCAGAAAAACACAAAGACAGAGTTTTCAACTCTGAGGATGATCAGAACTGCTGGCAGTATCGATTTCCCACAGGCACTTTCAAAGTTTGTGAGAGGTGAGATTACGAGTCACAGAATGCTGCGTGTCTGAGGTTACCAGGATGTTTCCAGCAGCTCTTTTTTTTCTTTTTTTTTTCTCGATGGCTGACCTTGTTGTGTTTCTGGCAGGTTCCTCAAAGGCACGTGCACAGAGGACGACTTGTGTAAGCTGGCACACGGGGAGCAGGAACTAAAAGAGTGGATGGAGCGCAGGGAATTCCTTTTGATGAAACTTGCCAAAGCCAGAAAAGACCATCTTATAGCACCAAATGACAATGACTTTGGAAAATACAGTTTTCTGCTTAAAGACATTATATAATGATGTGATGACAATGCTCGCGCTCACTTGCAAGTAATGCAGTATTCAAAACGGTAAGGTGATCCTTTTGAAGGGCCTCTGAGGTGCACAGGAAATTAGCCTGATCACAGCATGATTTTAAAGAGGGTGTTCAGGAACGGGCCCTCTGATTGGTGGCTGGTTTACTCTGATCTGAACTGCAGGGAGTGTTTATCGTTAACAGCAAATAGACACCTGACGCTTTGCTACGCACCGTTCGGTAGAATATCTGAAGCTGGTGATGAGAACGGCATGTTGTAAACCTTGATCAGAGACGTGTTCTTACAGTTGACCTAAAAAAAAAAACGTCATTTCTTTTCATAAGCATTTTCTTATATGTTAAAGATCTTTACCCTTCAATAAGTTTCAAGTATTGAATACTTAAATCAAGAGTTCAGTTGACATTCACACTTTCCATTTATCTAATAGTGTTACCAGTGTAATGGGCACCACACGAAATAAAGCTTCTTTTTTAATCTGTGTTTAAACTGCTGCGTGTTTTTATTACACTTCTGTAACCGAGGGGTGGGATTCAGATCTGTACCGTCATTAAATGCAGTAATAAAAAAACACTTCGGAGGTATTTTTTTTTAAAGTGGACTGCAAGTTCTCAGTGCAGAAGAAAATGTATGTTATTCTTACTGAAGCAGGAGGTGAAGCTACTTTTACGCAGTTTGGTAGTTTTATCTGTAATAGTTGAGATCTTACAAACTTAAATTTAAAATCTTTGTTGGGTTGGAGTAAAAAAAAAAAAGAAAAAGTACAATATTTCCCTCTTGGACATAAATTCACACACAGACTAACTTCCATTATGATTGTAAGAGTTCAGTTTTTAGTAGAGTAAAGTGAGCAGAGTGCTTGAAAACCTGAATCTTTAATATTTTGTAAAACCATCCAGCATCTTGCATTCAAGTTATTACAGAGATGATGGAAGCAGAAGATTCTGACAAGACATTCTCCAAAGTTGAAATAAAAGATATTTGTCCTCACCAAGCAATTTCAGTTCTAGCGTTGATAATTTAAAGTGACAAAACACCCATAAATCAAAAAACACATTTTTCCTCTCGCCTGCAACGTTACTTATCCACCTAGACCGTTCTGGCGTGAGTTGCTGAGACGTCTGACTTCTCTCTGATAATAACGGGTTGGGGTTAGACAACACTGTCTCCTTACAGATATCATGAACTGGTTATTCAAGATCATCCACAGACTCAGACAGCCGTGAGCTCATGACACGTGTTTTCTTCTGTGTGTTGACGGGGAAAGAAAACATAACCAGGTCATAATTTCTGGAAAGAGAAATTGCTGTTGAGATCTTTTTTTTTTTTGTTTGTTGGTGCTTTCATGAATGGCAAAACAGAAAAAGAGGAAAATGTTTTCTTAGATTGTGTTGTGAACTGTCCCTTTTAAGGACGACAGTTGGAGAGATGATGCCTTTAGCTGGATGCGTTATGTTTTCGTCGCGTGTCGAGCGATTGTCCCGAGGCAATGCGCTGCAGACTCGACGGCATAAACACATTTATAAATCCAGCAGTGAGGCCAGCGGCTCCACTTCTGTAGGAGCAGGAGCCGCATGGGAAATAACTTGTGTTATTCAAGCGTCGCACATCACAGCGTAAATACTGTTTCCTCGTGTCAGAGTCTTTGTCACTCTTGCATCACGCCTGACACCCTCGGAGATTGTGCTGCTGCTCAGTCCTGCGACACAGTTTTTTTTTTTTTTCTTCCCCCCCCCCCCTTTCTTAA
>OMLP01016357.1:0-11443 GCA_900302685.1 Spondyliosoma cantharus
TCTCTGCACTGGCATTCAAATATATGAGATAGAACATGCTTTTATGCTGCCCCGATCCTCATAAATATCCATCATGAATCCATTTAAATCTAGTTCAGTCACTACGTACATTCTGGTGGTGATGTAGGCCCAAAGATAATTACATGTTTAGCCATGGAGGCACATATCAGGAAGGGATGCGGGGAGAAAAGAGCTGTCAACATAAACCGCTTCAACGCTTGATTTTACAGTATTTCCCCGGTGATATAATGAATAACGCACAGCAGTGGGCGCATATCCTCTCAAATCAACTAAGCTTTCTCCAGCTACTTTTATCCTCAAAGGAGTCATTTGTATTTGCGAGGTTAAATCTTGCATTTGTCCTTCATAGTTCGGTTTGATACGTGCTATTTGTTGTTGGAAAATACAGACACAATGTCGTTGCTTATTATCAGTTCTATTCACACACACTTCACCATTATGCTCTAAAAAAGAACCCAGTGTGAACTCGCGTCTACTTGCTAACATCAAAATGAAGGCTTATGTTACATTACATTACATTAATTAGAAATTAATTGTATTGTATATCTTTAGAGGCAGACATGTTTCATTGTATTTCACAAAAGGGGAACATAATAACAGCATATTTCCTTTAGACTGCCCAAGCACGGGGACATTGCACTTAATTTCAGTCTTGGATGCGAAAAATACATTAACATGCTTTAGGTTATCTTTGATGAGCAAGTCGTCTGAGGGCTACTATTTGCAATTAGTTCCTCTGAGGGGTTAACCTTTAATAGAGGGGCATAAATGAATCTCAGCCGCCTGTGACCTTTCTGTCATCAGTTGAATTAGCTGCTTCCTGCCCACTGAACAAAGATATCCAGGCATAGGGTGACAGAGCCAACGACAGTCGTGCTTTTTACAGAAATTATATCGGCCATTGAGGCCATAAGTCACACTCGGTCTCAGCTGAGGGTTCAGGAAGCGACGTGACCACTCACATTAATCTACTGGTTGATAACCCATTTCCAGGTTGGCTGCTATTGGTCATCTGCAAGTGACACCTTTCTGGTTGCGTCACGCACGGGCGATAGCTTCGAGATTAGCTTCCTGTCACCGGCAGCTTTGCTCCCATATCTGGAAGTCTGCCCATGAAACTGAGTCATAAGACCTCTAAGAGTCTTGAGGTGAGAAGGCCTACTGATATAAGTCAACCACTTGACTTCTATTCATAGCCCGGAGTGTCCGGCTCGACAGCACAACATTGTTTTGTAAGTGCTTGGCTGTAAAACAGGAGATGCTGAGCGATAGATGATAATGTGTCTGACTGATTCGGCTTAGCAATAGCTGGTTCGGCACACTGGACACGAGAGGCATTCTCATAAGGATATTAACCAGGCTTTTCACTCGGTGCTTGAGTATTTTTAGCAGCAGAAACAATAACGAGGGCAAATTTATACAAAAACAAAAACATTGTTATTATCTTGGACCCGTTTCTAGAAATTTGAAATTGCAGTAATGACCTGGCTAAAAAAAAAAACATCCTGTACTTCCAAAACAAAGTCGAGTTCCTTGAAAAAATAAAAAAAAATGAAAGGGTTTCTTTAATGCCTCGTGAATTTATGTCCTCACAGACCCTCAGTCCGCCAATGTGCGGCGTCTAAAAAAACAAAAAAAAAACAACTCTAATGAATCTATGTGCCGTTTAGGCTCCAGATGTACAAATGCAACCAGATGGACAGCTTTCATCCAGGGGATCTCAGCACAGCGGGCTACTTACTGCGTGCCACAACCAATGAGGACATGTGAAAGAATATTTATCAATAGTTTCTCACTCTGCCCACACAACATCTGCCTCCAGTGAAGACATGAAAGGCTCATACACTCAGCAAACGCAGACATTCAACAAATAAACAGGGCGGAGAAACAGAGTTACAGCGAATACAGCTGAAAAAGCTATAAAGTACCAACCATAAACCTGCCTGTCTGTTTTACTTTTCGGAGAGATTTACAGCCACGACTGCGGAAAAGAAAGTGGAGTTTATGACGTGTTGGAATGAGCTGACTTTGAGATTAGTACCACAGCTTCTCCAGGTGATTTCTGACCTTCGTCATTACTGCTTATAAAGGCTGCGCCAGTAACCCAGTGGCACAACGTACTCATCCAATTTAAACATACAGTTCCCTGTTATTCCCTCAGGGAAACAACGTACTCAGCCCACAATTTGTCACAGTGAAGTTGTTTCAAAACTTAAAGCTGCTGCAGCACCATCTTTAAATTAACAATGGACCAAATGACTGTGTGCAATGTGAACGGGGGAGATCATAGAGATGATCATAAATAATCTTTCTTTTTCATGTTTCACTGCCCACAACATAGTTGTTTGTTTGGGTTTTCCACTTTCATCAGTATGGATTTCAGAAGCCGCAGGCAGCTGAACCAGAGACAATATCAGAGAGGAGACAAACCACTTAGAGCATTTTGAATAGAAAAGTCTGTCATGCCAGAGATGACGGTTGTATGACACTCCCCCCTAAAAGCCAATCATGTGCTTCATCACAGCTGAACTGGTAAACATACTGTATCTATCTCTCATATCTAAAAGGCACTGGACAGGAGGACATCATGTTAATGCTAAGAAAGGTGAGGTTACTTGCCATGAAGCCATAAATTAAGTTGATGTCATGAAACCTTGGATACAAATAGCAGAAGTATAACCTGCGGGGGAAAAAGCCTTTGAAACTTTATTTTTGTCTGGTGTTGTTAGCCCAAAATAGTAAGTGTCCCTGTACGTTGCCAAGGTGGTTGACGAGTGGCGAGACTTGCCTAGAAGGACACTGGCTGTTATTACGGATTGCAAATTAAAGCAGCTAGAACTCGCTATAAATGTTGCGTTTTACCTCGGTGCAGCACGTTATGTCCAGTGAGCTGAGACGGTCACAGAGCTTGTCAAAGGATGCACTGCAATGCTATGTCCTGCAAAATCACATCCATCCAGGCGAATACCTGATTTTTACCTGCATTTCTTTTGGTCAAAAGTTGTCAAATTGATTTATGTAAAAGCTGAAAAACCCATTTAAATTAGTATTCAGATGAATCGCATTGGCCGTTAAACGTTTTAATTTTCATGCAGTTTGGGGGCTTGTTCCCTTTATCAGACAAGAGGACAGTAAAGAGGTGACAGGAAATGAGTGGAGAGTAAAATGGTGGGATGACGGGGAAGGTGACTCCCTGGGCTGGACCTGAACCAGGATGATGCCCCCACACGGCTACAGTCCTAAATACCAGGACGCCACAGCTCACCCCCTTAAACGACATCGGCCTTAGCATGAATGAGTTCAGATGTAGAATAACATATCTCGCCATACTTTACAAATATTTTTTGAGGTTAGCTTAACAGCACCGTGTTGAAAAGTGTGCACCGCGCCGTGACGGCTCAAAGAACTGCCGATGCAGAGTAGGGTATCCATGGTGACACCGTAACCCGTGGTGATAGGTGTCTGTTGGCAATTGTACCAGCTGCTGTTGTTCAGTTTGACTGTTTCCAGAGAGATCTGGATGCAGGAAAAACTGGAGATCTCGGCTGTGCCAGCTGTCAATTCTATGCTGTACACACACAGTGAGGCTGCATGAGAGACATTACACACACAGTTGCTCTCAGACACAGAGACCTACACACACTTGAGCATGCAACGAAGCACGCTGAGCCACACAAGTGCGCACAGGCATACACAAACACAAACGCACACCTACGAGCTCCCTTTGTTGCGTCTGTATCACGCTCGGCCACATGCACTTTCGCATGCAGCAGTGAAAACAGCCACAGTACTGACGACTTATCAAAGCGACACCTTCGTGTAAATAACAGGCTTAAAGAAGACATTGGAACCACTCTGCCTGCTTTCCTATAAACTGTGCTTTGTGTGGACGGTTTGTTAACATTCCCGTACAAAGAGGCCAGTCGCAGATTTTATGGTATCGGGCCGTTTATTGAGACAGCAAGAGCTGTGTGAATGAGATTGCTGGTGTGAGACTGTCTCATTTGTACAGCTTTAGCAGAAGTAAAGAGAGCAGAGAGGACGAGACAATTCTGAAAAGGCTTCCGTTTTCATTGACAATACAACATGGAACCTACTCACTCTTCTGTGCAATAGAGATACTGAACGTAAACAGGAGGGAAAAACAACAGGTAGGAGGCATCATCTTATCAACCAAGAGGAAAGTGAAAATAGACGTCTAATGATTTAATCCAACACCGCATGGAATTCTTATGAATCTTTCATAAACTCATTAATGAAGGTTAATGAAAATGCAAGCTGCCAAGAAAAAGAAAACATAGTTTTAGTGTCAGGTCTTGGCATAATGTAATAAATTCCCAGCTGAGAGAGTGACATTTAAAACTGAGGCTTCTTCTTCAACATTAAGTAATACCCAGATAAAAATATTTTTGGCTACTCGTTCCACTTCCCCACTGACATTTCACAGGCCACTTTCTGTTTGATATTTTACATATCGCACGCAGGTTTTCAAATGTCTTGGTACTTCATTCTTATGCTCTGGACACACTTCGCCTGTTTTCCTCAAGCTTTTGTTGTGAATTGTCTCTCGGTCCACAGCTCCACCACATGCTCTGCTTGGTCTTTGTGAAGAAAACGATGCATGCAAACACACACACACACGCAAATTTGGAATATACTCTTAAACTACAAATATCAAAGTTCATCTGATTTATTTCCTATCTCGCCTTCATCATTAGGTATCTCCTGTCCATCCACATGAGCTCATGTTTACTTATAGGTTAAACAAGAGCGCAGTGCACTCGGGCCAGAATCATGTCATCAGTATTCATTACATCGGTGACAAGGAGAAAATTCCTTCTCACCCCCCTTCTGTCATTCCCCCAGGCCTCAGGGAATCCACTGAAGGTTAATTTATTTAAATCCTCCATCCACTCATCTCTATTCCATTAAACTCTACTAATAAATCTTTGGTTTGCCATGTAATCTGTTTTCTACTGTCAGAGGCCCAAGCCTCAGCTGTATTTTGCACACACGCTTATGGATGTTCACTCAAAGATAACATGGCAGCAGATAAGGTC
This sequence comes from Spondyliosoma cantharus, assembly GCA_900302685.1. Taxonomy (NCBI): domain Eukaryota; kingdom Metazoa; phylum Chordata; class Actinopteri; order Spariformes; family Sparidae; genus Spondyliosoma; species Spondyliosoma cantharus. The sequence continues at coordinate 5,082 of OMLP01016357.1, forward strand.
ATGTTAAAATCAGTAGGTGTCATGTTCTTTCTAGTGTCTGCGTGTGAGAGGGAGAGTGTGTGGAGACATGTGTGAAACTGTTCACAGACGTCTGCCCTTTGAATGTGGCCAAAAAGCCTGGTTTAATTAATCTAAGTGCAGCTCATGGTGGGGGGCAATAAAATCAAGAGCCCTCTCAACGCCATGTGCTGCTCCGGTGTCCCAAAGGCCCTGTAAAGTCTACGCCTATGGTCTGAAACAAAATTTCCCATCTGCCCTCTCCTGTTTTTATCCTATAATAAAGAATATGGTCATACCTCTCTGGTCATGATGGCAACTATTAGTCTGAGGTACAAGGGGACCTTGGCTATATGGACAAGCACTGTATCATTATTACAGCATGTCATGTCAGCGTTACAACAGATGCTGTTATGATAATGACTGTTAAAAGGCTCAGCTGTTGGTTTAATAGTGGGTGAAGCCATTTGCAGTCTGTTGGAGAGGACGTCTCATAGAAGTCAATGTGGTTTTTGTGTTCAAGAGGGTTCGTTAATGAGAGGCTCAGACGAGCGGAGGAGTTACGACCAGGAAACTGTCCCCGAAGGGACTCGACGTTGGTCGAGAGGGTCACTGCACGTTCTGATGCGTCTCAGCGTACACACGCAATGCCGAGTTCAGACTGTACAATGTCGGCATGATGATATCCTGACTTCTGACTCTTAAATATGTCTACTTTACATTTTCTACAAAACTGCACCAGGTTAAAGGATTTTCTCTCACTTCAACAAGTCGTGAAATAAAATGGCATTACTAGGCAGAGCTTTTTTGTACAAATAACATCCAACTGCAGTATATGTCACTTTATTTAACATGTTGTAAGCTATCTCATTGAGTGACACGTTAATGAATTTATGTTCCCTCTACAAGCATTTACGCAGGGTATACTAAGCTTAAAAAAAGCTGCCCTGATTCAGACACCAGATTCCCTGTTGTTACTTTGCATTTATAACCCTCCACCATAATGTTGTACTTGTCTAATAGAAAACATCGATCTAGCAACACACCTTGTTGTCAACTCAAGTAACATCAGTGTCTCTGCTCCACTTCGTGTCTGTCTGGACCAGCAGTGAAACACACACACAGACAGCCCAGGAGTAGAGAGAGGTGTTAGGAAACACATATACTGTATATAGAAGTAAACAACATAAAATATTCAGATTCTTTCTTTCAGTGTGTTGTTGTGGGGTGGGCGGCATGTGTGTGAATCTGAATGGCACAGAATCGAACATATGTGGCACTGACCAGCCGGTTGCCAGTCATGGTACATCTCTAATTTTGACTTCATGGGAACATTTAGACGAAAAATGGGCTGACAGGATATTTTGTACCATAGTTTTCCTAGTTTTGCTTTAATGTGAGTTAATTTACATTAACTCTACATATACTAAGTTGGATTGTTGCTCTGACACTTTTGAAACAATTTTCTGCTGCTCTCTAAGGGAAAACACTGCTGCTGGAACAATGCTTGCTTTGCGGCAATAAATAGTTTTATACTCCTCATGACAACACAGTGAGTTCAGACAGAGACGGAGGTCATGACCATGTGATAATGGAAAGCTGCTACTGACCCGATGGACCCTACCGACACACATTTGATCGGACAACAGGTGTCCTGGAAACTTAGCAGAGAACAACACATGTTCCAAGCGTTGTTTAAAATGCTGGGCTCATTCGCAGTCGCTTTCTAATTCGGCATACAGTCCAGCAAAAATGTCACCCAAAGACGTCAAATATCCACTTTGAAACCAGGCTTCAGAGACCAAAAAAAGCCAAGCAAGCACAAAATACTAGAATTACCACGTCTCTCATATTACCCACCATACATGTAACACTACCTCTATTTTTTCTTTTTTTCTCTCTCTCATTCTTCCTTTGTTGCTGTGTTAACTGTTTTCTCTTGCATCAGTTTCTCGCACATCAGCTGAACAGCATCGACGCCTTCTTCATCATCTGGAAACATCAGTGTCATTTAAAATATAATGGTATTTATTATGCTGACATTAGACACTTTGGAAATCGAAAATCACTTCCACATAGTGTCACTAAGATCTCCACGATATCAAACAATATTCTATCACTGTCATCAAAAACTGATACAGGTGTGTTGGCTCTTGCTTGATTGATAGATAAATACAAATCCTGCAACTAGGGCTGAACAATATATTGTGTGTGCATCGACGCCGGTCACATCACAGGGAGTGCGAGTTCAAGCGGGGCAGTCTTGGCCTTTTTATATGTGTTATAACACAGTAAAGCTGTTTGCAGCAAGCGGCTAGGCTTAACTTGAGGCTTATTTAACCCACTGCTATGGCTTAAAAACTCAAAGGTATGCTCTCATCTTGAAGTGGAGAGTGTGCATATAAACGCCGCGTCTTATGATCCAAGCCAAGATGAATAAATCCAGTGTTTCTGTCTAACAGGAGTTGGTAGGACGGCATTCATGTGAGTCACTAAATGGCTTTTGTTGTCCAAAACTCAAAAGAAATTTGATGTAGAAGATTAAAGACTTTTGTGAATTTCACTGACAAAATTACTACTAATCTTTTTATTAAATGTGTTCTGGTTAATTTTCTGTCGGTCTGAACGATTCATCAACCCATTGTTTTGTTTGTTTTGGTTGTAAGAAACACAAATTTGCTTATCAAAGATATCCGACCAAGATCTTTAATAACTGGTATATTTCATGGGTGAAAAATAAATCAGTCAGGGCAACTGGTTACTGATATATATGAAATAAAATAATATCTCATAATCTATCTTCATACTAAATTTAATGTGTCAATTTGTTATAACTCCATAAATCTTTCTCCGAATATGTGTTTTCTTATTGCTCTACTAACCCTGCGTATGAGGGAAAAGCCTGCATAATATGACTAACAATTTCGACGGCGTTGCCAAAATCGTCACACGGCCAAGAATGATTCCTGTGAGCTTGACCAGCCCGCCCTGCAGCCTGCCACCAGCAGTTTGCCTTTACCAAAGTACTAATCCCCCTCTTTAGCATCTCTCCCTCTCTGGACCCTTCATAACATTTCTTTTCAATCACACTGAAAGCACAATAAGCTTAAGTTCTTTTTCTCCATATGAGTGTGATGATTACGTATGATGGAATCTGAATCAGAATGAATTATAACCTCAGAGCGATGACACAAGGGAGAGCTTTAGTGCCAAAAGCCTTCTTTCAAAAGAAGAGGCTTTCTCCTTTAAAGCTATTCCAGTGAGGAGTTAGTGAATAAGCCAGGGGAGAAGGATAGCCAGATGGCTGCTTGTCATTCTCCGGGAGTCTTGGAGCTTTCAGCTCTGCAAACTTGGAGGTGCTATGACATTTTAAATTCAAGGCTTTTACTATTTCATGCCACCTCTTGACTTTGGATTTGATAAAAAACAATCACATTGTGACTAAAGACAATAAACACATAAGATAAAACAAATGAATTGTCAAGAAACGCCAGACAATTGTCTTCTTTTACAGCAGTAAGTTTGATAAAGTTAACCAAAAAACACACAATTCTGTTCTCAAGACAGCAGCTGAGCCGCGTGTGGTGGAATATTCTTGTTGATTATGTAGTCAAGTCACCGCACACAGTTTTGTATTTGCACCTACAAGTTTGTACAAAACAACAGCATGAGTATGGCCCACATTAAATAGGAGAGGTCGCATCGCAATCAGTGTCTTTACAGGAGGATATAATACCAAAGAGCGTCTCGCTCTGTGCAAAGCGTGTCTGATTGAAAGCAGACGGGAGTTGAGGAGCAAGGGGAGACCATCCACGACTTGATCAATCGCGGATGGTATCTCTCAGACAATAACAGCAGTAAAGTAAAACATTCTGAGTTGTTCCACCGAATACACTTGGGCAGCTGATATTAATCGCGGGCGGTCCGCCCAAGTAAAGTCTACATGTGGGAAACACTGTATAATGAAGACATTGTTGATTACACAATGTGATGGTTATATAATAATGACACAATCAGTCTTCAGATTGTTGGGTTTTTTTCTAAACCGCATTTTCACTCTGCAGTTCTGTCTTCTACCAAGCACGAAATCAAGAAAAGTATAGCTCAGTGATCAGTCAGGCTGGCAGCCTGGCACCACTTCTACCTGATTTTGCGTCTCCACTGTCGACTAAATGAATGAATGAACTCACATTTCACCCTGTGCTGTTGGGTGTGACTACTCGTAAGTAACTGCAGCATCTTTAATGTGAAGGCGTTCCTTCTTTTGTGTTTATTATGGCTGTAATATTTAACATGTTTGGAAGCTGAACTGTTGCTGGGACACATCGAGATGTTTAAAGATGATGCTTGGGCTCTGGGAAATGATGATGGACTTTTTTCACAAATGATCAGCTGGTTAATTGAGAAAATATTCAGCAGTTTAATTGATATTGAAAACAATCATTAATGTCAACTCTAATCTGTTGAATAAATTAAGGAAACATGACAGTCTTGCAATTTAAACATTAATGCCTCGTCTCTCCAGCATTAATTCAGCAGCTCTTGTTTATAAGCTATATGATGATGTATTAGGGTTTCACTCATCAGGAACTCAGTAGCCGACCCAGCAGTGAGTGCAGTTTCCTCTGTGTGGACAGACTAAGAAGCACACTCATTTATTTGATTTATTCAGATGCCCTGAATTTTCAAGAATACATGCAGAAGCAGAGCAGTGAGTCATTTTGTGACAGGAAGAACAGAAGGCAGGCTGAATCATTATTAAAGCAGCAATGTAACAAAGAGAAATAAACCAAGTGGCGTGTTTTACAGTGATTAAGAACGGCTGCAGGACAAACAGATGGCTTCCTTACTGAATTCTTATCCAATTTGTTCTCCGATTTTCTGTGATCAATTTTTTAAGCATTTCAAACGTGAAAAAAGTTGGACGCTTGAGGTGACAGTGATGGGGACAGACTACAAGCTGCATGTCAGCCTCAAGGTGCTTGTTCTGACAGGCAGAATAATCCTTTTGTCAAATTTCTGGCCTTAAATGAAGTCCAAAAACCAACACAAGCTCCCCGTGTCGCTCTAGTGAACACCTCTCACGGCAAACAGATGATGTATTTGATGAATTTCGGCTCTCAACAACTTCGCCAGTTCCCAATCTTCTCCTTCACTGTGAAGTGTTTCTTTCCTCTGCTACCCCCACATTTTCTCCTGTTGTCATTTTGACCCTTTGGAGGAAATGTATGGCATAAATGTAGCGTGGTAACTAAAAAAAAAATGTAAAAAAAAACACCAGAAAAAAAGGCCAGAATTCACAGCTGTTTTTCATTATTTCTTGCTTTGGGAAAAGAGGATTAAGATGAATGGCAAGGGGGAGGAGATTAAAACAGACCTCACTGTGGAAATGTATTACAATTTTGCCACGAGCTAGACAAACGTCATTTGAATTGATGGCAGGGTGGCAAGAAGAGAATCAGCCTTTCAAGACAGGAAACGACCTCGGCCACAGACACCATTACCGCAGTAAAGGAGAAGGATAATCTGCCAGTCCATACATTACAATTTAACTGCTGAGGAAAAAAAGCAACCAGGTCAGTCAGAGCTAATTCTGCTAACATTATAAAGGACCCTGCAGGACCAACATTTTGCAGCTTCAGTATCCCAAACTAGATCGAGGGGCTCACACCCAGTGATTGAGCTGATTGAAAATGATAATAGCTGTCATCAAGGCTCGTCTGACATTTCACACCTGCATAATTTGATTTTTCGGATACAACAGAGTGCTTCAAACAGGCTGAGGATCAAGAGTTGAAAGTAGGGGTAATTTCACTCGAGTGGTATTCAGATTAATATTTCAGCTCAAGGATACAGTTTGTACAAATTGTAGACTGCTAGCTAAAAACCTTAAAAAATAAAATAAAAAAAAATCATTTAGAATCTTTTAATAATGGAGAAACCAGCCTGAAAGCTCAACAAAGGGTTCAAAGGCTTCTATGCTGTGAGGCTGAGACAATGTGCATCAGTGCTGTGTGGCTGATTTGCAGAGACATTGCAGAGAGATTAGCAAAGGACTTTTTTATTATGAGCGACCGACCCCTCTGACACGCAGACATGTCCAGCCTTCTAAATACCTCGCAGCCCTCCTGTAACCCACCTGTCCAACAGCAGCTGGCAAAAAAAAAAAAAAAGAGTGTGGGCTATTTCAGTGTGTTGACCCGAAGACAACCTTTCACTCTGTCTACATTACAAGACCACCTCCCATATAGCTGAGCTGACCTCCAGCCACAGGAGCTGAAAAAGGGTCACGGTGGAATCACCGTCAAGTGCAACAGACGCCATGTGTTTTTCTCCCCTAGACATTCTGTGACCTTAATTACTAA
>OMLP01016357.1:18958-33827 GCA_900302685.1 Spondyliosoma cantharus
CACACAGTAGTGGGCTCTTAGTTTCCACATTATTTTTCACCACTTTGTGAAAGCAAATTCCATTTAGGTCTATTTATCTCTAAAGAAAGCATTCATGTAGTAGAGCTATACATAATCAGTCATGGTTGCTGCGCAGCGTTGCAGTGTTCTGTTGTGTGTGGGTTTCTTTGGGAGGCCTACTGTATTCATAACCATCTGTAGCCATAGAACTGAGTGCAGATGGACATCTTTGCTGTACCTGATATATATGTGGGGCCCTACAGATGTTCCCATGTAGCAGATGTCGTGCAGCGATAAAACTTTACCTAATGAGCGCTTTGATGTGAATGTAAGGGACAGCGGTACATGAACAGGCTGAAAGTGAAACAATCTGCAGATTTAAATGTTCTATTAACGGAGCAAAAACGTGTCGATGAGTTTCCAACTCATCCAATTATATTTAGTGTATACTATATATTAAGTTTATATCCAATTAAATATATTAATCCTCTGCTCTGATTTCAACAAAGAGCTGAATTACTGTTGGCAAGGAAACTAAATAATCAGCCCTGGGAAGTAGGATTTAAGTCTGTGCTCAATGCTATTACAAAACTGTTAAAGAGAAGTAAGTATGCAGAGATTAGTATGTATGAGGAGATTGCTTGACTCTGTTTATGGAGGCAAAATGCTTTTGCCTGGAGTGCAAATCCCACTGGAGGGAGCAATTTGGTTGCTGTATCCTGCAGCATTTGCATCGGCTTCGACAGTCCATCCAATCACACGAGCCTGTGCACACCTACAGTGACATCACCCCTTCCCCATCTGCCAGCGGCAACAGCAGATATCATTCTCGACCCCATCAGTAACGAAACTCCTCCACTCACATCCTGTTTTGTCTTTAATAAATCAGCCCAGCAACACCCACATATTCCTGTGGCCCTCAGAATGGGAATTTATCATTCAGCTGTTGACCAAATCTGGCACACCCCAAGCTGTGTTGGCAACAGCTGGGGAGGTTACACACATACTGTTGATTTATTGGCATGATATACTGGACAAAGCAAAATAAAATATGTTCCACGGGACATAAGCCATTTATCTTGGAACTGTCACAAACCAATCTTCACAGCAAGGACAAGCAGAAATTGAAAAAGGGGAAACACAGTGGCGAGTTGACCAAGTAAGCAAAGCAGTGCCCTCAAGGCTCCACTGCATTCAAGCATACGGATATCTTGAACTGGAAATGCTCAAATTTCACCTTTTCGTTGAACCTTGAATCCAAGTCTCCTGTTAACAAAATCTGTTCTTCAAGAAAATGTCACTATGGCCAACCCAGGAATAAATGTTGACAAAGTTCATTTCTGCAGAACCGCAGGTCAGTTAAAACTCTTTTTTTTTTTTTTAATTTTCCATTTTGCTGTGCACGCTCCGACGGTCCCAGGGCCTCATTAAAAATATTAACTGGTGTCGTGCTTACAAATGTTGAATTGCTTTGCCAGTCGTGTCGCTCAATCAGGGTCCCCTCAACATCCTGATATGACAGTCAGGTAATAAATGTACTGTGAATATAGCCTATGACACGTTCAAGACATACCTGTGGTCTGCAGAAACGTCCTGACTGGGCTGGCTATGGCCAAAGGCCTAATGCCTGCAACATCAACAACAATCAAACTGCTATACAGTATTTTATTTGCAGGTTTTACCAAGTTGATGTGATGATTTCTGGGTTTGGATGCTTGTTCTGCTCGGAGGCAAGCCACAATGTGCTGCTCTGGAGCTTTTATTCAGAACTGAGTGAAGAACGATGTGCTCGAGCCAACTCGTCAGGAGAAAAGGAACAGATTTCACCAAGCATATGGAATCTCAACGGGTGCCCAATAAAGCAGACCGCTGGTACTGCCCTCTGTACCTGCAGAAAACAATTAATCCTCATTCCCTCCTGCCTTGGTGGATCTTGTTTGGACCGGTGTCAGCAGCACATACAGACAAAGGATAAAGGAGAAAATCTGAGAAGAGCTGCAGCTGGACTTTCTGGCTACTTCTCACATCCAGGCATTTATCTCTCCTGTGACCCAGGAGACGCAGTACCACCATTTCTCTGGCAGCAAGAAAATGCTGCTCACTCTGCCATAATAAAGCGCACAGGACAGAGATGGAGTGAGAAAAGGGTCATCTCATACTGTGTCAGGCTATATGCCCTGACCTCTCCATTCAGTTCAAATGGCCCACGCTTTTATGAAGTACAAAAACTCTGCAGATGACATTCTTCTTGATGTCTTTCATCTTCCAGGCTCAGTCCCCATCAGTGGACAGAGCTTGGTGTTGTAGTAGTACCAGAAGAGGGACAAATGGTGTATGAGATCCGACGGCATATTTGTAATTTGATCCAAACAAATTGAGTCCATTAATGCAGTTTGGAATGCAGTTTTAATAAGAGGGTTTGCGACCTGAAATCACTTTATCCTGGTTGACATTTTAGACAACAAGTCAAAGGTTTAAATGCCTTCAAAAGCATGTATCATTCCAGTCAATGATACAGGGCTCAGTTCTTTGGTGCTGAGTGGTTTACAGTGACTCATTGCTCACCAGAGGTTTTTGTTCGGCAAAAGCTCGACAAAAATGTAAGAAATGAGTGCCGATACTCCCCAGGTGCTCTCTACTGTGTCACTTCCTCTCTGCCTACAAACTACCTCTGACAAACTGCCCAACAGTCCCTGAAATATGACCCATAAAGCCCAATGCCACTATAAACCTGGAGCTGTCAGCTGATTTGTGAATCCAATTAGCTTCCTCTCTGTAATGGGTGTGTTCAGTGACATGATGTAAGTCAGCTGCTGCTGCTGGCATCTGTCAGCAAAGACTCAGCATTCACAGACAATAACATGCAGAAACCTTTAGAGCATCACCTTCAAGTTATTCCATCAAAGAGTAGATTCTGCCATGAAAATGTGAAAAGAAGTAACATGTAAGGGGGAATCAGCTGCACAACATCCAGCATTTTTATTGCTGTGCCCATTGTCATTTGTTTACATTTTTAAAAACTTGTCAAAGCCCTCCGTTTGACAGAAGTGATTCATCAGATTAAATGAGTTAGTCATTTATTACAAGAGGTTACACCTATGCAATAAACAGTGCTGTTAGATTACCACTAGACAGCCCCATTGAAGTATGTGCCCCCCTTATTTTTTAGTTCTAATTATCAAACATTAGCATGCTAAACTAATATGGTGAACATGGAAGACAGTGTGCATTCTTAGCATTAGCAAGCTAGTGCTGTCACTGTTTTAAAGTAAATGTATGCCTAAAATTCCCTCCCATGCTGACGGAAAGTTGGGTGAGGTTTCATAGTCCACAAAACATTTCTTGCACAAGCTCGACTGCGCACAAGGGTGTAAATAGCATACTTTCAAGTTGCTTTCTTGTTGCGAAGCTCCAGAAATCTTTCGAGGACCAGAAAACTTCACCCGACTCTCATCGGCACGGCGGTTAATAGAAAAGGAGTGAATTTTCCTTTAATTGTGGAGGGTACCATCTTTAATTGTGCTATTTTTTCAAAATGGAAATGGTAATTTATTCAAATGTAATTGCTGCCCACAGCACCTACATTGAGAGGTCACTGAACACATTCACGCCTTCCTGCATGCATGATCTAAACACTGAGGTGCAGGAATGTATGCAGTGAGCTGGGCATGGGAGAGTGTGGTAAAATCAGTAGCACAGAAAATGGTGAGATGAGCGTTTGCTGACAGCACTGTGGGAGTGCAAACTGGAGGTACACAACAGTTGGCATCGGTTGACATCTGGGAGGGAGACAGGCTGCTGACAGGGAGATTATCTCCAGCGGAGCAGCAGCACAGTGGGAGCTGTCCACTGTAGCTGTGTTGCTCCCTAGGGAGCAAGGACTCCGAGGTCTGTTGGACAGACTTTCACAGAGACAGTGAAAATTAAAGAGCGGACTGTATTCTTGTATTCCACTCACTTAGCACACATTGTCACGCTAACAGACACAGGGAGGCGGAGAGCACATCCATCAAGAGGCTGGTGAAATGATATGCAGGAATGCAGCGATGATGACTCAGATCCCATGGGCATCTGTCACCTGCGGGAGGCCATGGTCGGGCCAGTTTGACGTAAAGTGCCCAATGTGGTGAAATAAAAGGCGAGAAAAGACAGAGTGTAGGTGGGAGAGGAAGTGGGACAAAGGGAGGGAAAGGAGGGAGTCCTACTGTGTGTGTGTCATTGTACGTTAGCTTTCTTCTTGCCTCTGGAAAAAGTTGCTCATTTTCCAGTCGGTTATAATTCATCTAATTAAATCTAGGCCCAATATAAACGAACAGAGAGCTGTATTTTTATCACAGTTTGTCTTATCAAAAACAGCACCACAACTTCAGGGCTTTGATGTCAGTCTTCGCCATCGCACTACCCGCTGAGCTTGTGAAGGTATAGCCAAAAGGCCAAGTGCGCTGATAAAGATATTGACAGTTTGTCCACATACAGTAAAATAGTAATTTTATCTTGTCACACTGTTTTTATTTCCTCAGGCTCAGAAAATAATCAGAGGGGGCATCTGAACTGTTTGAGACCTGCAGTGTGCAGACTAAAGAGGGATTCAGATTGGGCGGACCCAGGCGGAGGTCTCCTCAGCTCACAGACGAGGCCAAATCAATGAGGGATGCAGTGAAACGCAGACAGCAAAACCCCATCGGGAAGGTGTTTGGATGCGGAGCCACAGGCAGAGGAGAGATGTGAATGTAGATGAGAATTCACATGGCGAAAAAGGCTGCAAGGACACACATAACCATGCGAGTTGAAGAAATGAGCCCTGACAGGAACCATAGGAGCTGATGTCTTTCACTGGATTCTTATAGCATCTATCTTTAGGTTATAATTTTCTTTGGCAGGTGTTTCAAAATGGTACTGCACAACAGCATCACAGAGAAATACTTTTGGAGTTACAGTCAAGTAAATGTTTTCGAACGTATCGGGGTTTTTTTGCAATCTTTGTAAATGAGCTGTCAGAAAATAATTGCCACCATGTTACCCTGAGGATTTCTCCATTTATCTTTATAATGTTTTGCTTTTAAAGACTTGAAGACAAACAGATTGCACAAAAACTTTTTATTTACAATAGATAGCTTTTATGTTTAATATGTGCAGGTGTCTGACGGTAACTATATTTTTGCAGTCATGTCCATAAATATACTGTACGAACATCAGTGAAGGAAGGCTGTGTCACGCAGGAATCAATCAAACTTTCTTCAACAAACTTTTTAATAAACTATTCCTTTCTGTTGTGGCTCATGTTAGTTTTGGCAAATGTAAAAAAAAAACGGTGATTATGAGAGAAACTGACTTAATTAAACAACCTCCAAAATATGAATTTATACTCTTAAATATTCATGAACACAGAACTTTTAATTAATGAGATTTTTAGGGGCACTACAGGGAGAGTGACGCACAGTGTTTTGTGAAGTGACGGCAACCTGTCTCACCTAAAATAAAAAGCACCTCCACCACAGTTAAAAATATATATATATATTCTTTATAGAAAATGAAATGAATTCAACTTATTTGGCTTCAGAGAAACTGTGCCGTGCTGCTTCATCACAGAGTAAAGGACACATATTTAGTTAGTTGGACTGTTAAAAACTGTATCTAGGAACTTCACTGCGATCTGGACGATGCATCAGGACGTGTCTGAGTCAGCAGGGGATGGATTGATCAGTTGTCAGGGAAATGCTGTAGTAATTTAAAAAAAATACAAGCAGCCCAATCAGTCACTAGCAAGTGCGGATGTACGAGGAGAAAAAACATCACTGCACTGCAGATCAGATACAAGGCTGAGGTTCATTTTAATTACTAATTGAGCACATTTTATCCAACTGAGTCTGTCTTTGAGTGGAAGTTAGTTTTAAGGATGTTTTGACATCAGTGGCTTTCACTACTTACCACCTCCTCTAACCAATTTCCTGTGGGAAACCCCGTCACGGGGTAATAGGCCAAACCTCACTTTTTAAATTGTGAATTTGTAATGTGTACTACGCAACTTCCTCGATAAAACACAATCAAAGAGAAAGAATGATGACACACAGAGGTAGAAATGCGAGCAAAGAATAAAGAATAAAGAAGGGGGTGTAAGAAATAATAGCGAGTGAAGATAATCATACGGACAAGTGAATTTTTGTAGAACGCCTGCATGACGGATGTGGAGGCATACTGCTGGCTTTAAGGTGCATGTTAACGGTCAGAAATAGACACGGACCAACATTGACAACTCAAATGAAAGCCGTTCTGCTTTCCTCCCGAAAACGTTACACCAGTGATGTATCACTTCCTTGTAAATGCTGACCACAATCCATTCCACATGAAGACTTGAAAACAGCAACCAAACAAATTTCGGTCAGTGCGATGTGCTGAATGCACAAAAATCCACCAACTTATCCAAACAGCAGGAGTCTGAGTCTGGCCCGGCTCAGTGCGGTAAACACCTCAGGTACAGGGCTTCTTTTGAGCTCATACAGTGAATCCTTCATCACAGCTCCAAATGACTTATTAGATAGAGCTTCTTCTGTGTTTATGGAAGGGTCTGCACAGTGGGGTTCTGTCAGAGTGAGAGTGTTTACAGCAAACAGGGCAAAAATTCCGATATAGGATTCCTAGAAAAGCCCTCACAGGTGAACGGAAAATTACCAAGCTGCCATGAGGTGCCTCCATATTTCAGTGATTTGAGCTCTAATCTCGAGTAGCTCTGATTCCACAAACAACCCTTCCATGGTGATTTTACTTCCAGGAGGGAAGTAAAAATCCACTCTCGTTCAGCAGATAGGGATGTTCTTTATTCAATGCCAGACTGCCCCTGAGGACAAGAATCAGCCAGAGAGCTTTAACCACAGTATGGATAGCATGTTTATTTCTCGTATCCTCTTGCTTCGACAGTACGGTTTGTTTTTCAACATTCAAGCTATTTTTGTGTCATGCAAGTGTTCATGTCCCTGTTGATCCTCAACACCCCTCTAGGCATCCTATGTCTATTATGTTGGAGACATGGCTGCTTTTCAGACAAGGATTCTCAGTGGAAGCTGCTTTTTCCCGGGCCAAACCATTGAACCACAACCTCAGTGTTCCACCATTTTCTCCACGGGGAAAATGTTCAACATATCAATGTCTTCAGGACAAAGGCACGATATATAAATAACGGCATCAGTAAATTGATAAATTAGAATGAGGGAGTAGTAGATTGATGTTAACTTAGCTTACCAGACAATATTTTTTCATAAACTGGAATACATTTTGTTAATTAACTGTTCAAAAAGGTAATTTATCAATCTCACTATCAACTTCAAAAATCCAGTATAATTCAGGCTACACTATACAACAGTCTAAAGTATATCTGACTCATTTGCAAATACAGATAGCCACTCATGCCCAGGTATCCCAAGGAATACAGTGGAGACCATCCACTGCACAGCAGCAGCAGTGGACACAGGCACATTCTGATGTAGTGTGCTCCGTCCTCACAGTAATCAATCATAGCCTGTGCTGTGCTATTTCCAATCGTTTATCCTGGCGTTGCTGCAAAAAGAAAAATGCCAGAATCATAGCAAAATCTCAGAATCACTTTGTTTCTTGAAAGTGGCAGTCAAGGCAACTGTCACAGTCTACAGTCTTGCTGCTCCACTGTGATCACAAGATTTCCAGCACCTGGAGAAACCATCCGGTGGGAAAAAGGAGACAGCTAAATCTATAAGTTTTCATCTGTGTTGGTTGTTTGGTTGGTTGGTTGGTTGGTTGATCAGCAGGATTACACACAAATAATAAGTGGATATCCATGAAATTTGGATGCAGGATGGTTCTCGACACAGAATAGAAACATTTGACTTTTGGTGCGGATCCAGATAGAGTAATGGCTGAATTTCTTTCCAACTTACTCTAACATTGTTTCTCTTTCTATCAACATATTATTCTACCACACCCCAGTGGAGATTATAATACTATCTGCATTGTTTTATTGTCCTCTTGTTTGGCTGTTACAGATCTTGGGTGGCTCGAATTATCGCTAAGCAGTTCTAGATGGTTTATGGATGGCGGAGGTATACGCTCCACTGAGTATCATTCTAGTTGGACATTTTAATGGGTTCGCCGGGGCATAGCCTTCATTTTCCTCATATGACACTTTGAGAACGCTGCCTGCTTTAGTGTGTGTTTGCAATACATCTTACAGATGGCTCGGCTGTAAAAAAAAAAAAAAAAAAACACAATGTAAATTAGGATAATTAGTTCATTGTGTTCATTCATTAAGCCCATAAACGTCTGTGTGGCTCTTTCAGTGAAAATATTGCACAATAGTCATTTGTAGCCACTGGTGTTTTCCAGTGTTTTTCGAAGAGGCCAGTCTAATGAGGACGTCCCCTGTCTCTGCAATCAATTAAACTCGTAATTGTGTTTGGTCATGAATTATTTGCTAATATTTGTCAAACACTGAGGACGACTCTCCACTCGGCAGGACACAACCTCTCAGCTTAGCGCACACAAACACACACACACACACAGACACACACACATTCCTATAGACCATGAGAGAGCACAACTGGCACAGACTGTTAGGCACGATGCCCTCTCATCAAGCTAGGTCATCCATATTATTCTGTTGCAAAGATATCTACTGAAGTTAACGTGCTAACTGCGCGTCCAGTCTCATAAAACCATGTATGCAAAACACAAAATGTCAAGAAAGTAAATAATCTTTCAGCTATTTTACTTATCAAACAGAAAATACAACAGCTCACCTTCTGGATTTGAGTTTATCTTCCATGCCTAACTGAGACAAGTTTAATTTAGCTAGTCAACTCTGTCTTTCCAGAATTGCCTAAGATGTTATGTAGATGTTGTCTAAAATAGTCCAGTTCCGGTTCAGTTTTACACTCCATTGTTGCCCACTCTCCCTCACTCCTCCGCTGATCACGCTTGCCTATCCCTGGCTGCAGTGTGTTCTTGAGCCGTAGTCTTGATCAGAGCAACTGTAAATGACCTCCGTACCGTATCCTCTGTCATCAAACTGCTATCTGTCTGTCTCTAGTGCTCCCCGTATCATCCAAGGTTGCAGTCCAAGTAAACTTTGAACCACTTAGGGCCACTTAACTGAACGACTAACTGAGCTAACCTGCTAACGGCAGATAGTAACTATAGTCAAAGGCAGCTCATATAATAAAGTAGCCGGCGCGAAGAATAGTAGGCTGTATGGTTGGCAGCTGCCACTTCTTGAAAGCTCTGGGGGGTGTCCTGCATCTTAGTTGAGTTTCTCACATTTTCACAGCAGAATCCACTGGAGGCCGAACATGTTGTTGGGATGCAGCTGTCTTCATTCACAATTCACGTAGACTCCACCAGTCCATGTCTGGCTCAGTGTGTCCACACAGAGGCTTATACTGACAGGCTGAGGAGAATCCTAATATTGATGTAGCAGAGCAAGGGCTTCTCTCTCAAGATGATATGTGTGAAGAGAAATACAAAATAAATACAAATCTGCTCAGGTGTAATCACAGAGCCGATCCCGGATGAACGGTCATCTCATTTTTCTATTTTCACCTCGAGCCTACCTTATGATCGTATCCTTTGGTTTTTACCAAACTTTCCAAGTCCGTCTTCTCTCACTGTTTTTAGTCTGATCGCAACAAACTCGAGAGAGAGACTGTTTGCACACACAACATTTCTGGATGGGCAATCCTGCCACATATTGATTTACCACACAAACTGAACTAAAACAGACTTCTCTGCTGAATTAGAGAAGTCACCAAATAATACTGATTGTTCAGCTTTGTGAACCTCCAAAAGATCACAAAGCTGAACAATCAGACCATCACAAATGGAGTTTCTGGCAAACAAAGACACCTGAACTGTCGTGGCAAGCTAAACGTCAGCCATTACCTAATAAAAGGGGCGAAAAAGCACAAGTTGTGAAACAATGAGACAATCTAAAGTTATTGCCGAAACTCTGGTGGTAGCTCCTGTTCCAGCTGCTGCAGAGTCCTTAGATCCACTTTCATTGTTGCTCGCATGGTACTTTATCTCTGAAGTGATTAGGAACAAACAGCTCCATCAATCAGGTGGTGGAGCCCCAGAGAGTGCCAGAGCTGATCCAAAAACACCTCCAGGCTGCCAAGTTGCAGCTGATTCTGCTGACACTCACAGTGTCCTACCACATAATCCTTCACACTGCACTTCAAATGAACTGATTCTGGTCCTGGTAAAAATCCTACTTATCTGTTGAATGTCTCACCTGGAAGACAAGTCGAGCCAATGAGCACAATCTGACGGACACAAATAGGTATTCAGACAAAGACGTCACAGATAAACACAGGAAGACTTTTGGCCTGTTAATGAGGATCTGGTTTCACGAAAGAGATTTGCCACACAAATCCCAAATAGTGGAAGCGTCATGTCTTACAAAAGACTGTTGCTGACAAGTTGCAGATATATTTTTGAGTCCTGATCTCCGATACAAATCACAGACTGAACGTTGAAGATTTGGTGAAACAGGCCCCAGAGTTAATACCACCACATTTTCTTTTACTTCATTATTCAGCCTGATATCGTGCTCATGTTTGGAAATTTCAGTTTGATATGACAGTGTTACTTCTATTGTTTTGCCCAACAAGCAATGAGTAACTTCCAACTGCATCATTTTGAGTTGACACAGAAGCTGAAATAGAGGTTATTACTGCAGGAGCATTTACCATTTTTCATGCCAACTGTAGAAATATGCTGGTTAAGGAGTTGTTTTTTTCTATAAGTTGATCTTACAACCTGCACAGCTGCGTCAATCTATTTTCCTGGCTATGGCACAGGAACATGATGTCCTCATTTGAAATAACTAGCCAAATGATAGATGTGGATAGTGACTTGAAAGAGTGATGAAACTGCAAAGATATCTTGTATACCAAGACTGTAATCATCAAAAACATCAAAAGCTGAAAATAAGCAATTTCTCTTTCAAACTTTGTTATCAATCAATCAAAACAAGGAAAAATCATATTGAATTGCATTTTACTGTAAGTATTGTGATATCTTCTCTCTGCTGTACAGAGTATAAAAGATGTGACTGAATTGCACACTTGTTATTGTCATGCAGTCCGGTAGAGCACAGCATGAACTCCAGCATCAAAATAATTACGGAGGTAAATCAGCGACTCTCAGACATCGTGTGGACTTATTTTAATTCTACAGGGCTGTTGTCACTTGGATAGCAGTGTAATGAACAGTGGGTTCTATTTTTCTGATCACTCAGTGTACTCTGTGTTATTTTGTACTTCCCAGTACTTCCAAAGACACACTGACAGAATTGATATAAAAATTTACAATTGCATCCATATGGCATTGTCTCTCCTTATACATGATACAATTAACTGGGATAGCAACAACTGTTGTTATATTGCACAGCCCCTCTGAGCTTTTCAACTGAATATTTCACTTTTCATTATTTACCCTAACGTATTCACTCGTTTGATGAATAACTTTCTGAAATTTCTGGGGAGCTGAATTCCCAGTTTGCCCTAACAAGAATTATTCTACCATGTATTGATGGTCCAAAGGACTGTCAAATCGCACTTCACAACAACATTTGCTGCAGCATAATATATTTACCTCAATTTACTTTAGTGTCTCCATATTTTTCATCTAATTTCCACTGGGAGAGCGTGACAATTGGTGAAGTATAAAGGCATTTTTCTTATTTGTCATATTCTTAAAACAGCTTCAGATGGCAAAAAAGGTTTCCGCCTGCTCAACTATTCGCATGCAAAGTACAAAAGCTCCACTCATTTAATCTAATTACAAGGCTCTAACTTTTTCCGTCACAGTCCTGATGAATATTTTTAGACATCCAAAAGTGAATGTAAACTTCTAAAATCAGAATATTCATCTGTATTTACTGGTTACAAGTATGTGGATACACTTTTACCTCCAAACTGTACTTAGCTGAAGCACCCGCTGAAGTACATGTATTTACTGTAAACTTCACATTAAACACAATAAACTTCAGTTCACAGTCAAACACTTCCTCTAAACAGAAACTCTCAGTCCTTCTGTGTGTTTAGCTGTTAGCTTTATTAGCTCCATTAGCTGTAAACTAGTAGCTGGGTCTCTTAGCCAAACATACCACAGGACTCTGTTACAAAACCAGCAGCTTAATAGCTCTCCAGCCAATTTCAACACAGATTTGTTGTTCACAATGTTGTTTTTATCAGGGTAGAAAGAAGGGAAGAAAGTATTTCCCGTCCATAATGAGTTACCTGCGTCCTTTTGGATTTTAATGCAACATGTTTTTCAAAGGTCTCGTGGTGAGTAGCCCGCCAGTGACAATAACAACATTAAAATACAAAATAACAGCACTTACTGCTGCAGATCTGAGACAATATATCGGGTGCACAGAAGTGGCAAAAATTAAATATAAACAAAGCCCCAGCACTCACAGATAACAGCTCATTTTATTTATTGTAAGCAAAAAAATGACCATGTTTCCAGCTTGAAGCCATAATCAGAGAAATAAGAAGACATGTTATCTGTGAGTGCCCGAGTGTCGCATGAGAATCTGTGTTCCACTCTGGTAAGTGCTTGGTTCAGACCATAATTTGCTAAGCAATAGTTATATATTCTCATAGAATACATGAGTATGTATAATTATATTTGTCCCAGAGGTCTCTGAGGAAGATCAATTAGTTAAATATTGAGACTTTGTATTGGCAGCAGTTAATTGTATCTTCCTTTGGCTAGACAGAGCTAAAAATGTGGCAAAATTCAACGTCCTGGCCGAGAAATCTTTATATTTATCTGCAATCAGAGTTTTTTTGATTCCTTGCTTCCCCTCTGTACTAAATTTTTATGAAGTTGATTACAGCCCTCAGAGCCATCAGCTAAAAAGTTGTTTAAATGTGAAAGAAAAAACATTGCAGACAGAATGGTTGCCAACCATCCTCCATCAATAATTGAGCATTTTAGTAAATTTTCCAGTAAACACAATCTAATTAGTGACAGTTTCTATAGCAACCTACCTCAATGTATAAGGGAGGGGAAAAGAAACGAGGGAAAACTATATGATGTGCAGAGCTTCAATCACAATCAGCTAGGAAAGAGAAACCCTTCAACAAAGTTGTCAGCGGTGTGAAGGCACAATAACAGTGCTCAGTGGCACAGCTGTCCACTGCAGTGATAGTAATGGTGGAAAAGCACCATCATGCTACAACTTCTGATGCAAAAGTGTCTCTAACTGTAACAGGAACATTTCTTACACCTCCCTTCTAGTTTAAAAAGGGAGAAAAAAAAAATGTTCCACACAATTGCTTTTGTGGGTGTAACAATAGCACATCAGATGCGCATGAGGTACTCAAATACAAGAGGGGGCAGAGTGAAAATTGCAAACTCATTTAGTGCCAAACAAACCGTGAACATGCTTAACTGCCTCAACCAAAATAAACATGTTTTCTTTCACCTGTTTTTTGCAGGAGGGGCACATTTAAATGACAATAACTCTAATGAGCTCTGGGGCCAAAAGCACAGGAATCAGATTTCTATCATTGCCTTCCTGAATCTAACAAGATAAGAAGAGCTGTTTAGGGATTCACTTAAGCTCCTTGTCAGGTTCCCTGTTCAAAGGAGATGACTGTCATAAATTAGATGCAAAGGAGTTCAAACTGCATTTATCAATGCTGCCTTCACATGTATAAAATGCATTATGAAAATGTATCCTCGAGAACCAAATTTGATGATGGCCCTGCTGCCTTCATAAGTCTTTTTAGTTCTGAGATATTCGAAAAGATTCTGCTTTAAATAATTACTCTTTGCCTTGAGGGGGGAACCCCACTAAGAGTTGAGGTGAAAGTTAGTCATGCAGTCAAAGTAAAAGAAAGTTGAAGTGAGTCACGTTCTAACACATCTTAAATCAAAGAAATTATACTGAAAATCAGGAGAGACCTGATGATCAATAATCCAATTCTAATGTGATAAAAGGACCAATACAAGTAACAGGGGTTTCACAGCTATTGCTCAAAAGCTAACTGTTTAGTGCACAACTCTGCTTACTAGGATGCTACGGCATTCGGCAAAATGTAAATAATCACAATACCGTTAATTTTAAATCCAAGTTTTGATTTAAGATTTGTTCCAAGTGGGCAATTTCTGCTGCAGTAAGCATTAAAACACACAGCAAAACATAAAAACATACAATATAGAAACATAAAACGAGTTGATGTAAACATATTTGCAGAACATCGACTCATCGTCTATGCACAGTTGAGAATTTTCCAAGTCAATGAGTCACTTCTCTCAAGAAGGCTATAAGTGTCCATGATATCCCCACAGAGCCTGTGCATTATATAATGAACACTGGATACAGTCAATATCACCGAGCAGCATCCCCATTATCAATACAGTATATTTACCATCAACAGAATATGACTTATCTATTTCTGAACATTGGTGGCATCATGCAAGGACAACAAATCAAACATGACTTTATCTCCCTACTTACCATTGTCATCCCCAACAAGAAAGAAAAATAGAGAAAAAAAACAGACTTGTCAACAACAGCAACAGTTGACCTCATCCTGCCTTCGGCATTCAAGGACACACATTCACAACCTTTTCTTTGTAACCTCCAATGTCAGAGTCCAATTGGACACATACAGAAGGTGTCAGGCTTATTGGAGTCAAAGTTCAAATTTGTTGAATTCTGGCACACAGCCGTGGAAAAATCATCGAAGTGTCTCATGCAGCTGCGGCTCTCTTCTTTCAAAATAATGGCCTTCAGCACAATGTCAAACTTGCACTTTCTGGTGTGACGGTCCTCTAAAGCAGAGCTCATGTTAATTTTATACAGTCTGTTATTCTAACAGTTGCG
>OMLP01016358.1:13653-24212 GCA_900302685.1 Spondyliosoma cantharus
CACTCTCTATTCCTCTTGTGGCTTGTTTTTCTTCGCCTTTTTCCTGGTGGAGAGTTGAAAATTGAGAATTCTTATTTTACAGCATTAAAATAGAGGATTTGTGAGAGAAGATGGCAGTATTATTTTTTTTGCAGACAACGTTATTGATTAATCAGAAGAAATCTCTCACTCACACACACACACACACACACACCCCTTACTTTTTAAACTTGGCTCCAGAGGAATTTGCTCCCGTCTTCTGTGACGCCTTCTTGTGTTTTTCTGTTCCTCCTCCTTTCTGTGATTTACTTCTTTTCTTCAGCCCCTGTCCTTTTGTGCTCTTCTCTCCTTTCTGCTGCTTCACTGCCGTTTCCGATCCGTTCTGCTCTCCACTCGCTGCCTGCTTCTCTCCTTTCTGTCCTCCGTTTGGTGCGTTTCCTTTCTTCTTTATTAAGAAGCGAGGAGTTGTGCAAATGGTGCTTCGTTTGGGAGGTCTCTTCTCAAGTCTCCGCTTCACTTTGCTGTAAAAAAAAAACAAAAAAACAAATACAGGCGTCTGTTACAACTCTGACACCGAAGCTGAAACCAAGACAATTACAAGTTAAAAAATGTCTTTAAATGCTTTTGGCTTTTTTAGAACTTCCTTATTGTACATCTCATTTACCTGTGTATCTTCTTGAAGCCAATCATGTAGTCGGGTACAGGACAGCCAGCTTGTTTAATGACATTAGCGATGCTGTTAGAAAGAGAGATGTATTCAGAAGAAAATAGATCAATTGTAAAATAATAAATAAATAACTGAAAAGCTAAGATGGTGTCATGTCTCGTTCACTGCGGTTGGTAGTACTTGAAGAGACAGGAGCTTAAACAAAGCATTCAGACAGGAAGTGAATAGAGGTGCACAGTTTGAGGGGGAAAAAAAAGGGTTTTTGTGAACAGTAAAGCATGCCAACATGTTAACATAACACCCTTAAAATCTTCAGATCTAGCAAGCCAAGTGTCCAGAGACAGCCTACCATTACCATTACCGTCAGCGCGGTGACGTCATGTTTGCCCTTGTGCTAATTATCTGATGACTACAGCTGGACCTTCATGTAAACACACTCATTTTGTCTGTTTGTGGGTTTGTTAGTTTCATGTATCCACGGACCTGCGCAGCAGCGGTTTGTCATTTTCCGTGAAGAAGGTGATGGCCTTCCCCTGATGTCCAGCTCTACCAGTGCGACCTGAGGAACAGGACGATACACAAGGGAACAGGTGAGCAAACAGGGCGGAAGAGAGGAGTTCATCAGACTGCACAGATTCAAACATGATGACTGATGCACTGCAGCCACTTTGTTGCAATGGCTGATGTAACATGTGTTATCGTATTTGTTTATGTGAAACCGTGCATGTCTTGGGGTGCAAGACACATTTCAAAAGAATAATTTTATCATGATCATTATACATTAAAACTGACCAATTCGATGGATGTACTCCACAGAGCTGGTGGGGAAGTCGTAGTTCAGCACGAGGTTGACTCCTTTGAAGTCGATTCCTCTGGCGAGCAGAGCCGTGCAAATCAATACCCAAATCTTACCCGAGCGGAAACTGTTCACTACGTTGTCCCTCTGCAACAAAACACAACAGCCACAGGCGAGGAGGATAAATACAAGGTTGCACTTCAGAGAAGGACCCGATATGCAGTGTGTTGAGTGTCAGGCTGGACCTGCTGCTGTGTGCGGTCCGCGTGGATCACGTCGACATTGATGCCTTCATACACCAGCTCATGGAAAAGCTCCCGTGCTCGATCTATAGACTGCACAAACACCAGCATGGGAGGCAGGAAACCCTAAAAACAGCGAAGAGGACATCCTTTCAATAAACGACTACAGCCTTTAGTCATCCATGTGCTTTCCTACACTTCCTTCTTTAATAGTGACGATGAAAGAAATTAATGAATTTGAAAAGTGTCCTCACTTTTTTGATGATGTCCCTCATGGCCACCAGTTTTCCGTTCTCCGTCCCAACAAACAGCAGCTCCTGCTCCACTGTCTCCACAGCCGTATTTCTAAAGAAAGTGATTAAGTCATTTTTCTAATGCAAAAGAAAGACGATATGAATCCACCAAAGTGAGGGGTTCTACTTGTAGATTAGTACCTGTGTCCGATGTTGACAGACACCAGGTTGTCGAGGTTCAGGCGGCACCACTGCTCAACATCCGACGTGCAGGTGGCACTGAAGAAAGCCCTGCGCACCTTTGAACCAGAGCAGGCCAGAAAAACTGTGGCGAGCTGCTCCCTGAAGCCCGTCTTACCGCCCTCGAACAGCTTATCGGACTCATCGACGACCAGCCACTCCACACTGAACACCAACAAAAGACATCAATCTTACACTTTTTTTCAAGATTTTTTGTCTAGTCGTCTTTATGTGAGTCAAGACAGAGACGTGGAAAGAGGACAGAGCTTTATCGATCAGCAATATTAATTGGTGTATTAGCTATCTTTTCAGATTAGGTCAGATTTTCTGGTCTATCTTGCTGGCTCTTTAACCAGGTTAGATCACCATGGTAACCGATACTGCACGGCTAAACAGCTCAGTTGATGTAAACAATGCAAGGTAATGTATTCAGCACATTTTTAGGCCTCAAAGATCGGCCGTTATTTTTTAACAAGAAACCTTTAAGAAAGAAACGCAACAACAGATTCAGGGTTACCTGCTGAGGTCGAGAGCTGGAGGATCCTGATTGAGGAGGAAGATGAGTCTGTTTGGTGTACTGACGAGTATGTCTTCACAGAGAAATGTAGAGGGTAACGGTGAGGTAAAGACAATTCATATATCTTACATACTTAAATGCGAAAATATTTTCTTACCATATTTCTTGCTCGACTGTGGTCCGTATTTCTTGGCTGCCAGGGAGGCTTTGTCGATGATGTGAACTCTAAATCCTACTCCCTCCGACAGCCGGAGCAGCTCCCTGTAGGTCTAAACACAACACAACAAAACCGACTGAAATGTGTCCAAAAAACATGCAGATGTGTGTGTCATCATTTAGCAAGAAATAACTGAAGCTACAGCTGCAACTCCTTCTTTGATATCAACAATGAAAAGTTGATAATGGAAAGTGGATTTCTTTTTTTTTTTTCTGACATTCTTAAGTATTTCATAAAGCATTCTGTGTGCCTGAGCATGTACATGTTGCGTACCTGGCTGGCCAGCTCTCTGGTCGGGGAGATGATCACCGCTCTGAAGCCCAGGTTGGCCGGCTGCTGCAGGTGGGCGAGCAGCGGGAGACAGAAAGCCAAAGTCTTCCCCGATCCTGTGGGAGCACAGGCCAGCAGCTCCCGACCCTGAGCCAGGAATCAGACGCATAGAAAATCCTCACATAACCGCTATCTGTACGCCGTTTACCAAAAACTGCACGCGTGTGTCCGTACTCACGTGCATCATGAGCGGTATCGCCTGCATCTGCACCGGCGTCGGAGAGTCCAGACCAGCGTCTTTGAGGTTCTGGATGACACGCGGGTTGAGGCGATATTCGGACTGCAGCTCTTCAAATGTGCACACAGGGTCGGGTATGTCGGAGCCGTGCACGTTTATACGGTGTTGAGACCGAATGCGATTCACCTAAAATCAAATAAAAATCAGTCACACTACCTTAACTGGACATCCCAGCAGCAAATGGCATTATTTACATTGGTCACAAAATACATAAAATCTTGTTAATTTTAAGATTTTATTTGTGCTGCGAGTCATGTCGCCATGATGACCTTTTCCTGATGAAGATGCTTCAGCCTCTTCAGAGAGGATTTCTCTTTCCCGTCCCCAGGCAGGTTCTGGATCTTTCTGTCCAAGGCGGAGGTCCATGTGATGCCGCTTCCCTCCGTGTCTTTCAGCAGTCCGCCACCAGCTTCAGTCAGAGAGAAGACAGCAAACAGCAGGGAGTCATTTTGTCTTATTATATGGATATATGTTTCGGTCTAGTGTGTTTTTTTTGGAAATGGAATTGAGGACGAACACAAACAGAGATGTTACAGCTACTGCTGTAAGAACAGGAAACATTTGTATCATCTCACAGCACAGATAGTCATGCCTTCAACACCTGAAAGCCAGATGAGAGGCTTTTTTCACACGCAGTGTAAACACAAATACACTCTAGTCATTTAAAACATGTTCAGCAGCTAACCTTCTATTTTTCAACGTTTACTGTTTGATACAATCGATCATACTAGGACAGCGACTATTTATAATTTTCATTTCAATCAATCGACCAATTATATTTTAGTAAATTAATTGATTACATTAACAGTACCTATTATAATCTCCCTGAGCCCAATACTTTAATGTTTCAGAGGCTGAACCCAGAGAATTTTGGCCATTTTTTACTTAAATTAAGTTGACATGTTTTCTGAAACAAAGCTGATGTATTGATATTGATGGCAGCCCTGAACTGTTTTGCACATGTATTAATCAGGTCATAGATATTTAAACATCTGGAAACTTCAAAACAGCTGGAAATGACCAGTTAGCCGTAAACTACCACATCCTGTACCTTCCACCTCCGTCTGTTTTCTTTTGGTCTTCTTCTTTTTCCTCTTCACGTCTCTCTCCTCATCCTTGTGCTTCCTTTTGCCTCCTGCACCAGAGTCTCCACTTTCACTCCCCTCCTCATCCTCCTCTCCATCACCATCCTCCTCCGTTACTTTAGAGCTGCTCTGGGATCCATTGGTTGTTCCCGTGCCAAAGAAATCGATCGCAGATAGAGGATCTGAGGACGCGTCAGCTCCCTGAGACCTGACAACCTGCAAAATCAAGCAGGATTACAGTCACTATTGATGTATGATATATTTGTGTGACATATTCATTTCATGAAGTGCCCTTCAATGGCAAAAACAATCCAAAAAGCCAACATAGCAGCACACTTAATGCTAGCCTGAATCGGGGTTAGCCAAAATTCATTAAACCGTGGCTCGTGTTGCTGGAATCGATCGCTATTTTCGTCCAATACGTTACCAACTACGTCTGTTAAGTTTACCTTAAACCGAGCGGCATCTTGACCAAACCTCTTCAAGTCAAATTTAGCTCCAGCTCCGAGTTTCCTAAACAAGTCGAAGGCGTCCATTCCGGCAGCAGCGTGGTTCTATCCCGATCCAGGCATCACTAATCAACATCCGGATCATCCACCGCCAGTTGCTCCTTACTCCCCCCGCTCTGCTACCCCCTGCTGGCTGAACTTGCAACTGCTTGTAGCTCTAAAATCACAGAATCAGACCAGCAGCCACATAATTTAACTGTAAATAAAGCTGAAAATATGTATTATTACTCATATAGATGACGTTTTCATAACTGCTTTATAATGTGTGTCAATTAAGAACTAATCCCTGATCTTGTTTATTTTTTTTAAAAAACTGACAGAGCTGAAATGTGAACATTTTATCATCCGTCTATTCACCTCCTTGTTACAACATTCAAGAAGAAAAGTAATCACACTTGTGTTTAACAAGGATCCACTTCAGCTTTTGGTTCTAAAACTATTTTGATGGTCAGGATACGGCCTCTGTCACCCATTCTGTAATCAAGCCTTTGAATTATTATTTTCAGTCACTGGTGGCTTTTGGAGTGTGTAACTGATGACTCCTTTGCTACTGGCTTGTATGCAAAAAAAGCAGTAATTTGCATAATTGGTTACATTATTTCACAGTTTTTAGATATTCTGGACATTATTGAAAGTTTTCACAGCCAGCAATCCGCATTTGGCTTCAGCTGGTCAACATGGAGCATTCACAACCGCAAGTTCTTCAGAACTTGCCTTCTCTAGTTATGTTGTGTAGTTTCACCTTTAAATATCAATGTAATTTACAGACTGACATTTTAATGATTTAGCTTATTATGAAGTCGGTTTCCTTTTTTTAATATAGAGAACATTTTTATATCAAAGCGAACATGACTCTAATAGACAGTATTTCTATTGATTTTCAGACGTCAGGGTTGTTACTTCCAGACTTTCACACTTTGTGAAATTCATCACACATCACCTGCTGTGTGTACATTTGTGTACAGTAACTCTGAAACCAGACTGTAGAGAATCACTGTATTTATTGTTTTGAACATCTAATGTGGTCCACAGATGTCCAGTCAGTTAGTCCAGTCAGCGCCATCACTGCTGTGTTTACTTTTGAATACTGACTCAGCTCGACCCCTCTCAAAAAGTGTATATGCAATTGAATGTTCTTAGCCTTAGCACTTAAATCATAGCACTGAAGCACTTAAGGTGTCCTTGATAAATAGCAGCTACAATGCTCAGATGAGGGCTTGAAATTGTTTCCATTTTTATTTTTTACTTTATCAACGGTGATATGTTGTGGCTTCTTTCTTTTGACAAACGCACTTATTGTAAGTCGCTTTGGACAAAAGTGTCTGCTAAATGCCCTAAATGTAAATGTAAATTATTAAACAGTGGCTTTGGAAAGTATTCAGACCTCTTATTGTGATGTAGGTTTAATTTAAAATGGATACAGTTGCCATTTCGGAATATTTTCTGTATGTATCTCAATATGGCAGATGTATTGAAAAGAAGAATAAAATATTCAAATTGATGTTTAAAAAAAAAAACCTTCCACATACTTACAGCAATGAATAAAACATTTTTTGGACAACAAATCCTGTTTAACAGCATCATAATTCTGTATGTTCATGTCAACCCAACATGATTCCACTGAAAGTCAATGAACAACAAATGATCACTCATAATCTCATGAACCAATAATTTGTTCTCAAAACGTAATTATACTTCTAATTTTATCAAGCGTCTGCTGTTCAAGGGTAAATTAAATAAATAAAATTATGCAGGCAAAGATTTGTAAGTCCAAGGTAAACAATGTGAGGTTTGCTGTAGCAAGTGAAGTTGGCAAGGTGCATCTCCATTTTTTTTCATTATTTGAAAGGAGGAGGTCGTCATCCGAGTGCGATGGTTCCCCTGTTGCTGATGGGCTGGAGCAGTGTTGTGTGGCTCGATCTGAGCCCAATTATTTGTTTCCATGATATGCACTGAATTTGCCAAAAAGTTTAGACTAGATTCGATTAGAATCGCTTACTGCACCTTTGGTCCACAAAAGTGATACAATGATATAAAGGCACAAACTTCATAATGTCTTGATTAACATGTACAAAAGTCACAGTCTGATGGTTTCTTGTTACATAATCTTTACCCTCAGTGAACACTTAGTTTGTGGCTGGTTTCCCCTCTGATCTGTCCAACCTGAGAATCCAGCCTTCATGATCTGAGACAGTTTTATCAAACCCAGTGCGGCGGTTGGAAATGAAAGACTCTTTATGGCTCTTCACAGGACTTCAGCAAATCCTCCAGAAACTGAACCACCACCTCTTTACCCCTCTCCTCCTCTGCTTCAGCCTTCAGCTCCTTCAGTCTGATCAGAGTCTGCTGCAGACCTCCAACTCTCTGCTGAGGAGTAGAACTGTCCCCCCCTGGATCTTTCTCTCCCTGCTCCCCTTCTCCTCCTCCTTCCTCTGCTCTGACATATTTGATCAAATGCTCTTTGATGGCCCTCCCCTCCTCCCCGTCCAGCGACGCCCCAAGGGCGGGCATGTCCTGCTGCTGGCTGACGCTGAGCAGGTGCAGGAGAGCTTGTGAGAGCGTGTGTCGCAGGCTGGCGCTGTAGCGGTATTCCAAGAAGTCGTTTGTGTCTTCGCTGTTCTCCAGTGCTTTAGCCAGCGAGCACCACACGCAGCTGAACCGCTCCATGTCCCCGTAGCAACCACGGTGGCCGGGGACTGCCAGGGCGGCGGCAGACTTGATCCGCACCTTGAAGTTCTTACAGGAAGTGACAACATGGCAGAGGGAGGAGAATGCATCACCAGACCACGGGGCTGAATCTGAGAGGGTAAAATAGAACATTTAAATAATAAAAATTGTGGGAGATATAAGCTTATCCCCCTTTTTGGAGAAAGTTGAATAAGAACATACGACTCTCATTCTCACACCAGCAGGAAGCTAGTTCAGCTAAGCATAAAAACTGGAAGCAGGAGATAATAGCTAGTCTGATTCTGTCCAAAGGAAAACTAAAGGAACCACTAAAGCTCACTAATTAACAACATTTCTATGTCCAGTTTGGCAGAAAATAGCTATCTCATGGCTGTAGTTTTATATTTAATGAAGAAATGGATGATACTTTGGACAAGAAAGCAAATAAGCATATTTCCCAAAATATCGAACTACTCCTTTAAATCCTGGTTGGAAGCATTGTCACAGAGCTGGGCTAACCAATTCATACCAAGGGCAAACGCAGGTGAATGCTATGTGAGTAAACACTAACCGAGTGACAAAGCAGGGTTTCTGAAAGCATTTCCCAATGCATAACAGGCATTCCACCGGACCTTCATAGTGGCTTCTGATTGGACAGTTTTAACCAGAGCACGGACCGCGTCTTCCAGCGGCCGTTGGAACACAGCCCGGCTCAGCTGACTCTGACGCAGGAAATGAAGCAGATTCCCGAGTGCTCGCACCGCGTTAGACTTCACCTGGAGGAGGTTGAAGAGAGGAAACAAGTTCAGAGAGATGAGAGCCAATCAAAAACAGAAGAGACTCCTCGTTCGCACGTTACACATCTTTATAGATTCAGCTCGTTTCCTCGGCCCCAAACGGGTTCATTTTTAAATAACTTCAAAGCAGAACACAAGATTGCAAAAGTTAACAAATCTGAATGTTTGTGCTTTGCTGTTGTGTGTAAAAGTGTGAATGCTCTCACTCGGTCTTTGTCGGCCGACGCTCGGGTGGCTGCCTGCAACATCTTGAGCAGCAGCATGTCCGATAACTCTTCTTGGAAGTCAACGCCTACACTCTCCCTGAAAAAAAGAGACCAGAGACAAACAGAAATACAATAAACTATCAAATATCAGACTACAAACCTTTAATTATTATATTAGACTGGTTTTATTCAAATCGGTTAGCTAAAACCCCTTTACTATCTTTTATTTTGAAAGATAAATAGGCTTTAATGTTTTTTTAAATTTTGGTTTCTTTATTATACTGTTATAAAGATGCATTCAGTGATTTCTAAAGCAGTCACTCAGCACTTTGTATCTGTGTTTTCTTACATATTAACAATAAGTGTGTCTGTGAGATTGCCCAGGGACCAGGCTGCCTTGGCGCGGACGTTTGGAGATCGGTCATCGAGGGCAGCAAGGATGGTGTTGGCCGTGTCCGCCACGAACATCACATCCTGAAAGGAGAGAGGGGGGAAAATATCACAACCTGTAAAACGGATCCGTTGTGGTTCAGAAACATGTAGCTCAGTGTTCAATGTGTCCTACCTCTCTCAGACAGGGGAACAGTATGTAGACTCCCAAAGCTCTGACGGCTGCGGTCTTCACCAGATAGTTCTCGCTGTAGGTCAGCCCCAGCAGCACGGTGATGCACATCAGCTGGGTCTTTTCCTGAAAAACAACACTGAAGGTCAGATTTGGACAACTTGTATCGACTTGCGTCCAGTCAAAGGGGAACTCACCGGCAGCTGTGCGAAGGCCTGCGGCAGGATGGAGGACAGCGTGTCGCAGGCGCTCGTCTGCAGCGTGGGATGTTGTTCGTTCTGCAGCGCTCGGTTCAGAGGACCACTCAAGACGTCTGACCAAAACAGCACCACCTGCACCATACGTGACATTACAACTCATTAATATGTCATGTTTCGTGTGTTTGCTCGTTGTGCTGTGTCTGCACTCATCAGTGCCTTTAAACAGTGTATAATCCAAATGAGAAAGGAAAAAAAAAAAATCTCATTAGTTTATCATAACCAATTTGACCAGGATAGACATGATTAATAGAAGAGGTTTCCACTGTAGTTTATAGAATATAAAGGCAGTTTGTACTTACTTGGCTCATGGGGACCCTCGAGCTCTCGGGCACGTTGTTTTCTGCTCTGTACTGCTGGATTATTCCTGTCCCCAACTCCTCCAGTAACTAAATAAAAAAAAGATAGATATCAGTGAACAGATCATGACCTGATTGTTGCCATCAGCCATTTTAGCAAAACTACCACAGATTTTCGGTATTTCACCAGAGTTTTATATCTCTTGAAAGACATTCCGATGACGTCACAACCATGGAGAATGCAGTCACAAATGTAATGCAGAGGATTGAACACCTGGGCAGAGAAGTGACTTAGAGATGGAGTCAGAGAGACTCTGAGGTTTTACCTTTGCTCCGTGCAGTTGTATGGAGGGGTCAGTCTCCCCAAGGCAACGAGCGCTCACCTGCCCAATCTCACACAGACATGCTTGGGCGAGAGAGAAGTAGCCACGCATCAGGTGGGACATGACCTGAAACACACAGGACCAATGAAAAAAAGAAAAAAAAAAAAAAAGACATCTTCAGGAATGTTTTGTCTTTTTTCTGTCTCACCCATTATCTCTCACCTGTAAAGCCTCTAGTCGAACAGGGGATGGCTCTAAAGCAAGGCCTCCTCCTGTCCCGGCCCCATCACTGTCCGATTGGTCCTCTCTGGGCTGAGTCACCAGTGACACACACAGCTGCAGCAGCCGCGGCGGGGAACTGTCCTCCTCTGCCGGTGTGCGGGGGCCGCGGGGGG
>OMLP01016358.1:24256-43740 GCA_900302685.1 Spondyliosoma cantharus
GGATGGCGTGTGAGAGGGCGAGGACACACCGTCTCTTTGTCTCCAGCTGAGCGCCGAGTCCTTCGGCGTGAATGAGCCGGCGCTGCTGCTGCTGCCGCCCTCTGGCTGTCGGAGGAGGAGCTGCACCTCAGGGAGAGGAGCCTGAGTCGTCACCAGAGCCCCATAAAGAGTCAGGACTGACACACGAACGTTGACATCTAAAGACAGAGAGCAGTTGTGTTGAAAGCAGCATGCTGTATGAGTGTGCGCTTTAAACTTTGTGCAGTGCACCAATGTATACTGACCTCTGTGGCGCACATAGGGACGCATCTGCTTCCAGAGCGGGCTGAGCAGGCCAGGTCTGAGACGGTGGTAGGGAGCGTTTGCCACCAGGTAGGCCAGACACTAACACACAGGGAAGGTAGAGACAAAATGTGCAAAGAAAAAATGTTAAATGAAACATGGCCGCAGTAGCAATACACAGAGAGGTGAAAGCCTTCAGTGTCGTCAAGCTCATGTAGTCTTACCTTTATGACCTGTGTGAGTGTCTGAGGGGAGGTCTCAGCCAGCAGAGCCAGAGTGAGAGCGCGGTGCAGCTCTCTGACGGCAGTGGCAAGCAAGAAGGAGAAAGGGGTGTAAGATGTACGTGGAGACGCTGTGTCCTCAGCTACCGCCAGGAACTGACGGGAGCCATCCAGCATGGCCGACAAAACCTGAAGCGCACACGCACGCACCTGGAGCAAGAGAAACGAGACGGATGCTGAACTGTAACAGACGCACGGAAAAACAGGACTGTGACACAAGCAGGGCCGTGTTGTACCTTTGGTGAGGGGTCTTTCAGTATGATTGTCAGGAGAGTGAGAGGCGGCGGTCCCCCAATAGGGGGGGAGTCAGGGATGAATGAGGACCAGTACCCGTACAGAGTCCTCTTCTCTACACCTTTCGCCACTGCTAGCAGACAGTGCAGCGCTCCCTGACGCACACGACCATGGTAAAGCCTGAGAGAACAAAAAGTTGGAGTGAATGTAGCGTGTGAGTTCCATTTTAAGACATCTTGAGCTTAAAGAGGCTTCAGCCTTGTCTCTTTGTACCTTAATTTGCACTGCGCGCTGCCCTCTGGGTCGGAAAACTCTGAGTCAGAACTGGTTCTTTTCCAGGAGGGGTAGAGAGATGGAGCGGAGAGTTTGGACGGGGACTCTGCCTCCACCTGGACTCCATCTCTTCCCCCTCCTTTCTGAAGTGCAAGCACTGCTTCTCTCTCGTTTTCCTCTCCATCATCCCCTCTGCTCTCCTCAGTGCTCGTCTTCTTCCCCTTCCCTCTGGATTTCCTCTTTTTATTCTGAGGAGAGACATAGAAGAAAACCTTACAATCTTCAGGAATATTAAAGTATTCACGTAACTTTTTGAGTTTTTTCTCCACACTTTCAAACACTGATGCATATACCAATAATGATAAAGGCTTTTCTTACCCCTGAGTTTTTGCCTGAACCAGTGGCATCTCTCTGTGTCTCAGAGGGTTTTGGTGCTTCAGCTGGTTTTGGTGCGGAGAGACCCTCGTACTGAGGAAGAGGAGCTGGGTAAAGCACAGCCGGCCACTCGACGTTCACACCTGGGGCTCCCTGGAACATGAGCCTCTGCAGAAAACATGTACAATATCAACTGTCATGTAGTGTTTGTGTGAGATAAGTAACTCATGATAAATGATGATAAATCAATACAAAAATATGAAAATCTTTTTTTTCCTTTTTACCTTAAGTGAGGCCAGAACAGAGCCAAGCTCCTCTGCTCCACCAAATTTCCACTTCCCGCCTGAGAGACAACACTGAAGCCCCTTCAGTGCTGCCTGGACCACCTGCATCGAGGACACAAAGAGCAGACATGGGTCAACTATGATTACATGTACTTTTCCAATTACATTTCAACACAGTGATTATACGTACCATGCAGTAGAAGAGCTCATCAGTGTTGGAGGGTTTCGATGACTGCAGTGTTTTCAGGAAGACGCTGAATGATACACTTCTGTACTGATCATCCAAAGGTGGCTGACCAGGCATCCTGGAGAGAAACAACAATTCATTCTGGCTCTAAGATTGGGAGCTGCGAACCCTAACTCTGGGATTTTAAAACACTGCTTGAGAAAACAGATCAGAAATACAACGTAAAGTCTATACACCTACTGCACAGTAAAACAGCTAAAAGCCTACCTGAGACAGATGTTGGCCATACAGGTTAGAGCGACACGACGGAGTTCCATATTTGGCTGAGCTGGAGAACTGTACAGCAGTAGGACTCCGTCTTCACCCAGCAAGTGGCTGAGGTGCTATGATCGAGAAAAAAAAAACTTAACGTAAACATTTATTATATCACACAACACACTTTCAAAAAGTTTGTACAAACACCTACCTGGTGGCACTGAGGTCCATTGCCGTACACTATTGTGGAGAGTGCCAGGAGGACATCCGAGTGCGTCCACGTACTGCACACTTTGAGTGCACTGGCAGTATAGTTCACCAACACAT
Organism: Spondyliosoma cantharus; assembly: GCA_900302685.1. Taxonomy (NCBI): domain Eukaryota; kingdom Metazoa; phylum Chordata; class Actinopteri; order Spariformes; family Sparidae; genus Spondyliosoma; species Spondyliosoma cantharus. The sequence continues at coordinate 26,755 of OMLP01016358.1, forward strand.
CCAATGTCTTCTCATCCATTATTACCTTAAGTAAGAAGAGACGTAAGACAAGGCTGACATTACCCGCTTGGCTGAAAAAAAGTACAGCACATTTTACATGCACAGTCATGGTCAGCACACGAGTACATGTGTAGCATAAACTCAAATGTTGCTAAAAGGCTAGCTGTTACCTTGAGCTGATTGAGTAGATGATGTACAAGCTGGCACAGTTTGACCACTAAATGTTCTTGACTCAGCGGCACAAGGCCACTGGTGTGTCTCAGCAGACTGCACACCTCCTGGAACGAAAAGTAAGAGGCTCATCACATCCAAGAATGTCCTCCACAGCAACAAAACAATCCTGGGTATCATGTTTGTTGATTTAGCAAGGACACAAAGAGGAAAGGCTAACTTCTCTGAAGTCATTTTAGGTGTGCTTGCTGCCTAACTTTATTTTATTTTTTTTTGCTGGAGAGTGTTGCTAAATAGTTGGTGCTCCATAACATACTGATGGGGTGCTGGATCGCTTGATTGAAGGTTAACGACTCAACGGTTGCTAGGCTGCTCTGCGTGGTTGCTATGGTGTTCTGCGTGGTTGCTATGGTGTTCTGCGTGGTTGCTGCCATGGCGTTTAGTGCTGCTGCTCGCTGGTTGATAAAGTGTATGAGGAACAAATGTATTTACTAGGGACAAAACATAATTACAGTTTCAAACTACATGATTTAATTAACTTACATTCACTTTTTTTTTTTTTGCTTTAAGGCATCAAGAGATACTGGGTGCTAGTGAGCATTTTATTATTACTTCACCAATATTCAAGCATTTGTAATCAGGCACACCCACATACGTAGGTCTTTCGTCATGTCCACTCTGGCAGCTACTTGGACTAAACGTCAGGGCCTTTTTTCTGAGCTTTCAGCATCTCAGTCGCTCCCGGTACGTTAAACACAGACGTGAAAACAAGACCTAAGCCAGTGTTTGTTACCTCCGGTCGGATGTTGATGTTGGGCTCAAAGGTTCGGTTGTAGTTTTCGGACAGGAGCTGGTCAAACAGCAGGTTGAGCTCCTCTCTCAGCTGGCCCGAGTCTGCTCTCAGGGCTCTGAGTCTCGCGGCGCAGCGGGAGAACTGTTTCTCGGCGTCGGACGGTGAGCCGAGCCGCCAACCGTCTGTCCCGAGCGGAGCGAACGGGGCGGCCTCGGCGGACAGAGCCATCGGACGGAAAGCAGGGACATCGCTACGGCTTACAAGGGCCGGAGCTGACAACCCGGTCTGAGCCGCCATATTTTTGGACTCGGAAGCATTTCACTTGTTTAGTGGTTTTCGGTCTTTGTTTTAAGCTCGACATCCAGATGTTTGTCTCATTACTGCCCCCTACAGTGTGAACGGGATGTCGATAAATTCAACTACTAAATTATTTTTTTGTAAATAATTTAGTAGTTAATTATCCATTCTCCCTCAGAAAGAGATGATCAACAAACTACCATACATTATATCTAACAGTCAATATGATGCGAACATGAAAAATACATTAAAAGAAAAGGGTCGACATTTAACATTAAAAGACAGAGGTTTAAATGAACTATTGCAATAGTTCATTTTCAAAACTGCCTCTTTCATATACTTGGGCCTGTACCCTTTGATTATTTTGTATATATGTTCTATATGTGGGTTTGATCACAGTCTCCTTGATTCACACACTCTGAAACAGAATGTGTGTGCGACACTTTTTTACTTTCTAGACAAATAAACTTTAGCATTTTGCAAAACGTAATATAGTACAACCATAAATCAAATGCTAACATCACTGAATGACATGAGTTTGATACCTGAAAACCCATTATTTCACACTAGAAAATGCAGTTGTTTTATGTTATGTTTTATTTTACTAGATTCAGGAGAAACAACAAGGGAGGGATTTTGACAGTGTAGCTGACATGATGAAGAGCTCATTGTAGTTGAAGTTAAGAGATGCAACTTTGAGTTGTACAAGTTTCAGAGGATGATGAGTCCGAGGCTATACCAGAAAGACAAAGTGTCATTAGTGGAATATTTAAAAACAGTAATGCAACAGCTGACAGATAAACTAACTGAATACTTACAGTTTGCAGGCCTGAAACCTGAAATACAGATAAAAGAAAACAGCATTAAATAATAGTTGAACAAATAGAATATCAAAACATGAAGTCAGTAACTCTCCGTAGATATATCAGCAGTGATGGAATGTAACTAAGTACATTTACTCAAGTTCTGTACTGGGCCAGGTTCATAATCGGTCAACATAGTGTACTGTATATATACATGTAACTATATGTTGAATTTATATTTACTGTACATTTAACACTTAAGTGTTTTTATTGCAAAAAAAATACTTTTTACATTTAATATCAGCACAATTTTTACTCCAGTGCTATTTGTCTGGGTGACTTTCAATTTTACCAAAGCAATATTTAACAAGATATCTTTACTTTAACACAAGTGTGACTTTTGGGTCCTTTTTACAACAGTGTATATCAGTTGAATGCCATAGGTCTACTGTATTCTTCAGTAAGCAATCAAGCTATTCAATATTGGCAAGTCACATCCTCAGATAATGAAAATGGCTTCAAAATTTGAAAAAAAAGTCCTTCTTCCTTGCCATTATTGTTTCTTTTCCAGATGAAGAGTCCTGTGAGGATGAGTGCCAGAAGAAGCAGTCCTACAACAATTCCAATGACAGGACCACTTGGAAACCTTGAAGGAGAAACTGGAACCACAACAAAACATTCAGACTTAAACAATACATATAGGTGGACTTAATTTAAAGCTGCTTATGATTTATCAAGTATATGGAGAAGATCACGAGAAACAAAATGTATTTATGATCCAAATAATAGAACCTAGCGTTAACATCCTCAGAATGTTTCCAGGATGCTATTTTTTGGTGTTTTATGTATAATGTCAGGATCCCATTCCTACCCCAGTTGGTCCTGATCAGTGCTTTGTCCAGTCTGGTAACAATGTTGTCCTTGACACCAGAGAAATGAAACACGCAGTCGTACTTCCTCCAGTCCTCAGGTGTGACTAATGAAAGGTTCAGGTCAACAGTCATCTGGAAGGTCCCATCATGGTTTGGGAGGATCTCTCCATGGTCTACGTCCTCATGCAGTACTTGTCCATTTTTCCTCCAGAACATCAGGGCTCTCTTAGGGTAGAAATCTGTAGCATGGCAGCTGACTGGAGAGGAGGGAGTCTTCTGGAGGAGAGACACAGAGGGATGCTCTGTAAAGAGAGTATGAGAGAGAGAAAGAGAAATTAGAAAGAGCAAAGACATGTAAATATTGTTGTTCATCAGGTCGTGTGATTTTACCTGTTCTTTGCAGACCGCTCTTAACATATCCCAGATACTTTCTCAGCATTTCAGGGCACTTTTCACTTCAAGGTAAACTATCCCACTGTCCCACTTGTGTTTGGTGATGACAGCCTGTGGTTTTGCAGCGACCCACGTCATTGTCTTTGGGTCCAGAGCAATGAAGTCTTCTCCATCAAAACCAAACTGATTAAATGCGCTAACTTCTCCAGTCTCATCATCCCACTCACAGCCATGTATCCTCTGGAAAAGGTGAACACCTGAGAAAGAGAGAGATTGAAGCAAACTATAATGAAATGTCAACACATTTAATTATGTATTAGCACACTGATAAACAAACACCCTCACGTTTTGGCATGAAGTCCATGTCAGTTTTTAATGTTTTTGACTCCCTAACAATGAAGAGGTTTTCATATATATAAAGAGAGTGCCTTGTTTTTTTTTCTCCTGCTTTTTAAATCAAATTGCTGATTGACAGAAAAGGAATTGGCAAGTATTTTGTTAATCAGTGATTTATAGTACTTTTTCCAATAGATGTGCCAAATAGATAAGATGATTTGGGATTTTTTTAAAATATTATTTTATGGTTTTATTATCTGTAAGTAAAATGTCTTTTTGTTTTTTAGCTTTTGGACTAAAAAGGGATTTGAAAATGTTGTCTTGTAATTGATTTATTTATTAAATTATTTTCCCTCTACATTTTAGCGAAACTAATCATCAACTTGCACATAAACACACTTCTTGTATTTATCAGAAGCTCTAACGATTGACTGTACACCACAGCAAAACACATTTACAATAGCATACCTCCAGTTTGGTTCAATTGTTGTTTTAAAATGTCAATGTTGGCTCTGTAGATGTGTTGGTAACGCACACACTCCTGAGAGTACCACACCAAGAGTTGAGGATAATCTTCCATCAATTTTTTCATTCCATCCTGTTTGAGCTCTGCTCTCTTTCTGCTGCTGTCACAGTAACCCCCCTGAATGTCATCAACCGTCATAAAAGCCACAAATTCTGGGATGTTTGGGAGTCCAGATGATGCAGTTAAGAAATTTTTCAGGAAGTGCTTCACTGTGGGCAACAAAAAAAGGTTTAAGGTGCTATATGAAAGAAAAGTTGATTGTTGAATCTCATTTTCCAACACTTCAATTATTGACACCTTTTTGATTGTAGGATGGGTCAGCTGTAATCCAAAGCATCAGTTTTTGAAGAGTTCAAAAACCCAGATTGTCATTATTTCACGAGTTGGGAATGAGACTCAAAAATCAACTTTTCCTACAAATAGCACATTCAACAGTGAATAAAATGACTATTTAATGTAATATTAAAAGGACTGCAAACATAGCATTCAACACAACAAGAATCATTCTGTATCTCTACATTTACATAGAGCAAATCTTTAACAGTTGGTTGAATCCCTATTGGTTATCATGATATTTGTTTTTATCAGAAAATTGCTTCTTGTGCTAAGACCGATGTGTAGGCAAACCAAAATGTTAACCCAAACAAAAATATACATCTAATCTCTGAATGAGATTACAGAAAAAAATTGCCTCTGAAATGTAATGGAGTTGAGGTATAAGTGGACTTCAACATCAGGCAGGCAAACAATGCAGATGGTGAAAACACAAACAAACGAAGAAAAGATCACCTCTCATTGATCATGAAGTCGGTATTCCAGCTACTAACTTTCATTTTACTGCAACTTCCAGTAACCATTTAAAGTTAACATTTAGATGTGAACTTACCAGCAGATGTAGAATAACAGAACAGTAGCAACAAAATAAAGCCCTTCATTTTTTTCTCAAAGAGGAAAAAAGAGATTTAAAAACGATTCAAAGCTGAGTCTTGATCGGTTGGTGGAAAACCCAAACGGTGCAGACTAACTTGATAATCCTGTTGTGGCCTGAGTCATTATTGACAGAATAGATGAAAATGAAACTAAACTCAGACTCCACCCAAGTATCTGACTTTTTTTAGGACAACAGCAGAGAAAAAACATGAATTCACTATAGTACACTAGAACTCCTGTGCAACAGACGAGCTGCCATTTTACCCACAATATCAGATTCAACAAGGAAGTGGGCAGGTGCAAAAGTCTTTTGTGTTTTATTTTTCAAACAAAAAGGAAATAATGGTGTATAGTACCATATTTGAGTTGTTACTTGCATGCGCTCAACACCCGCTTTATTTCCCAGCTAAACTTTATGATAATTTATCATAATTGTGCTGACTTCAATTTTTTCACTTCATGTTGATTTAGTTTAAGAATATCACAGGCAACTGCATGTCAGTCTCAGACGTTTTGTTTTTTTTGCCTCGTTACCAAAGTCCAAAGAGCGGGTATTTGATCTCCACAGGCGCAGACATTCCGCCTGACACTGGTGGGAGCATTGCAATCCTTAAGTCTATACTGATAGAGGGGCCAGAGCACACTCTACCTGCTGAGGAGACTCAGGTCTTTTAAAGTGAAGCATGCCCCTTCATTCCAAAAGATCTGAGTGTCCTCAGCAGGTATAGTATGTAAAGTGGTTCTGCTTTTCTTTGTGGCTACAAGCAGAGACACTCATCCTTGTAGGTACCTACGTCAGCCTGTTTTAATATAGCAGCGATGCCTGCATCTGGAAACTATTTTTTCTGACCCTTCTCTTTTTGATCTTTAACAAACATAATTGTGTCTCATAGTTCACAGTATCAATAGTCAAGTGACAGATCTACTACCTAGCCCAACAAGATGTCACAACATTATATAAGAAACAAGTTAAGCAAAGTGACACACACAGCAGACACATTTTGAGCCAGTTTACTGTTTCAAAGTTGTTTTGTGCTGAACATGTTGAAAATATCACAATACCAAACTGCACACTAAATTACAGTCCAGAGATCAACAGTAACATTGTAAATATTCACATGTGAAGTGAAAACAGGAATGTTCAAGCATGTACAAAACCTTACATCTCTTAGCAGGTGATATTCTTTATTAAGTGTATGCAACAGTCTTGGCATATTTATTCAATCTCAGTCGACACTGAAAATTAAAGGCATTTCAACAAAAACTGTCTGTTGCTCATTTTAATTCAATGAAAAATAAGTTATTATACAACATATGAAACAAACAATGTACAAGATCCGCACAGCAAAAAAAACAAAAACATCCAGAAATTATGAGGCGTGGCGAGTCTGTCAGATGTGCAAATGTTGACTCAGAGCAGGCATGGGGGATTAGTTTTACATTCTTTATGAACAGCACCTCCAGTCCAGGCATGACTAAAGCGCCATCCACCCATGGTAGTAGTGTTGTAGGTGGTAAACAATAACTGACTGAAGCAAGCAGGAAACCAGGAGGAAAGCATGTCTGCAGAGAGGTGGCAGCGAATGTACAGCGTGGCACAAATAATTAATGGCTGAATTAAAAGTAGTTTTTGGAGGGCATGTTGCGAATTCAGCCTGACTTGAAAAGCAGAATGGCCACTTGGCCCAGGTAAAAGTAGATGAAATGCTTTGTCTCGTGCGTCACATAGCTGCCGAAGTTCCTCCCAACAATGCAGTGCCATGTGGGGTTATACTTCTTGTCAAACTCCTGCAGGGGACACAATAATAATTAGCACGTGATGAAATATAAAAAGGCCATTAGAAATGGAACAGCTCCACAAATTAAAATTCAGTTTTTATCTACTCAGCCTCATGCCAATGGAAAGTAGTTATTGTTGCATAGTCCGCAAAACATTGAGTGAATGGGGCCATTTTTTAAATGTATTTATTTTTTAAATCAAGCCCCCCCCGCCCCACCCATATGCTTCAGTTGTTTGGATGGATGCCGCAACACCGTTTTGCTTTGAAGCTCTAGAAAAGTTTTGTGGACTTACGAAACTTCACCAAACTTTCTGTCACCATGAGGGCAAGTAGATAATGACTGAACACATTTAACACACATTAAATGCTAATCCAATCTACCTTTTTGACATAAGCAGCAATATCCTTCTCGATGTTGTACTTTTCCATAGCCTGCATGGCACAGTCCACAGCATCCTGCTGCATGTCATCTGACATGTCAGCATTCTTGATCACTGCCTTCTTCTCACTCATGATGGCGATTTATAACTGCAAGAGAGACCAAAAAGAAGAAGAAAAGTCAACCATTTGCATTTAAAAACAGTCACCTGCTGTAGTTATGAGTCTGCTTATTTGCTTTTTGGAATGGTGATTTACATGATTTACAAATGAGAGCTAAATGAGGCTGGCACCTTCTCCAGTTTACTGGATGGGAGGCCTCATGAAAACAGGAAGTCATCTGGAGAACTGGAGGACAAACCCTCCCCTCAGATGCATATTGACTCACTCTTCTATATGTCTCAGTTCATATAAAGAGACCTCAGTATTGTGTGTTAATGACATGGATACAATGTATGCGAGCATCAGTTAACAAAAGGGTGCTGGCACGACACACATAACTGAGAAACATCACTGTAAAAGATGCAGCTGCTTTGGTTTACAGCTGCTAGTAAAGGGACCATGTCTGTATATATACACTCAACAACATTACTCCTTTCATTCAGCTCAAGTTGTCAGGTTTGTACACAACCATGGCAAATACAGTCCATTCATACACCCTTTCAGGACAAGTACAAGAAGCTCAGACGAGATTAGCATGCAAGCGCACAGCAGCGTCAGTGTCCCTCTCACCTGCTACAGCACACAGGTTATATTAGCAGTAAACACTAACGATACAATACCACCATAAATGAATTTAACTCTTACCGTCTCTCGGCGCAGTTGGTTTATTGTGTTTAGAAGCGTTTGAAGCTGGCAGCTGTACAGTCTTTCGTTCATTTATGGAAGGACAACGTGCATCTCTGCCCCGCCCTCCACAACACAGCCGCGATCTGATTGGCTGGAGCGAGGCCTCCACCCTGGTGACGGCGTTTTTCACTCGCGGACGCTGCCTGCATCTTATTTCAACCCAGAATGCACCGTTTTCACCCCTCCCTCGTTTTCTCTCAGAGGGAGTGATCAATCCAGGTGAACAGGTCCATCGGTGGTAGCCTGTCAGTAGGTTAAGAATTTGCATTTACATTAGACCAGTAAAAGTGTTCAGATAACGATATTAACTCCTCAAGAGGGAAGCTGAGTATCACCATCCATGCAAGACAACGAGTAGGATAATAATAATAAAGAAGACAGACACGTCTGCAGGAGAGCACAGCACCATAAATAATACATTAGTATAAACATCAATATGACTGCACCATATCATATTCAACATATTAATGGCTAGCATCACTCCTCAGTACTTAGTTGGATCACAGTCCAAGTCATCAACAACATATTGTCATCACATCAATTAACAGTGGCAGCTAGCAACAATGTTAGTTAAAAAAAAATACTTGAAAAGAAAGTAAAGACTTCCTGAATCTCTCAGAGGAGCTCTTCAGCTCACAAACAACACTGCACTTTGGATGGTCCACATTTTGTTCGGCTTCCTGCCCATCCATTGCTCCAGGACCACATCAAGTGAGTGAGGGGTCACACCAATAATGGATCCTGCCTTCCTGATCACTTTATTGATCTTATTCCATCCCTCTGAGCTTAATCCACACCCAAGCAAACAACAGCGCAAAACAAGATACTAGCTCAAAATACATACAGGAGTGACTTGCAGACATTAAAGGACCTGAGCTTCCTGAGGAAAAATAGCCTGGACTGGGTACTTATATGGCTCTGGTGCTCTTTACCCAGCCCAGCCTATTACCTACAGGGACACCGAGATACTTAGACGAAACCACCACATTTGTATTAAAAGCATTACAGAAATCAGAAAGGAAGATGATTGTGAATGCACCAGATGACTCTAAACGGCAGTAGATTCTATGAATCATATCAAGTAAAGCGTCACCCAGTCCCGCAGCCCTCCTGTATGCAAGCTGGAGTAGGCGTTGCAGAGCCCAACCTGCTTAAATGCCTCAGTACAACTCTTTCAAAGCATATCATAAACTGAGAGGTCAGAGCTTTGGACCTGAGGTCTTTAAGTCCCCAACAATTTGTCTTTGTGGGAACAGACAAAACGCATCATGTTTTCCATCCAGGGATCTTGGAGTCGGAGAGGGATAGAGAAAAAATAAACCGGGCCACATCACAAAGTTGGTCTGCACACACACTAGAGGTCCGTGCTGAGCCTCCATCTGAGCCAGGTGATTTATAAGCCCCGAGCCTCCTCATCTGGGAGCGGACCTCATCAGAGGTGACTGTTATTGGGGGACTGAGGTGAGATTATTTACTTCAGTAAAAGTATTAATATTGTGAATATACTCTAAGTAAAAGTTCTGCGCTTATGTGGATGTATTATCAGCAAAGAGAATTCAAATTATAAAAACAGTGCTGCTTCTGCAGTATAATGTTCCCTGTCGTATATGTGATGTTTTTGGATTAATTTTACAGCTGCATTCAGCGTCTGTGAATGTTGAATTTGACTGCCGTGGATATTCACGGTTCAGCCACTTCTAACTACCTTATACACGGTTGGCTAGTTTAATCTACAGTAATGTACGTTATTAACTTTGTTAAGTTATTGTTCAGTTTTTGACTTAGCGGTTTTTAATGTTGTGGCCGGTCAGTGTTTAAAAGTGAAGTAGGAGATAATTTATGTCCAATAGGGAATATTCATAGATTCTGTGTTTTTCAATGAGGACAGTGAAGTGTGAGTATATAGTGCTGATGGTTACAGTCAGGTTTCCTGTGTTGGAGCACTTGTCTGTGTTATTGCAGGTGGTGGGAGACATAAAACCATTTCCTCCTCACACAACAATAATATAATTTTACCATAGGGATTTTCCTTCTGCTTTGACACCTTCAGGCACACCAGAATGGCACTGACCTTCTTTCTTTTTTTGGAGCCAAATGGGAATTGTAAATAGGCTAGTTGATATTTTTAATGAATGTTTGGTGACAAATAAAATAAAAACCCTGCTCCTGCAGAAGTGGGTTCAACGTTCCTGTTGTCTCGTCACACAACAATAATCGATCCACCGAAAACGGAATTTGTTCTGAGAAAAAACATTTAATACATTTAAATTTGATTTGAGGTAAACACATTGAAATTTAAATATGCTTTTAAAGAGCTAAACTGAAGCAAAACATAGTACCAGTGAGATGTAGTCAGCTAGTATACGGTTTAAATTAGAAGAGCTTTTCAGTTTGTCTGTAATTTTAAATTACAGTCATCCCACTAGAATCTTTTAGATGAACAACGTAATCTCTGAATTTTGCAACGACAGAAAAGTAGTAAAGAAAGAGAAAAACACAATGATATGAAACTATTAACTGAGCTTTTATTGAAGAGAACAAAGCTTAAAGATACTTGAGATTATATTTAGCAAAAGCAAAATGTATTTGCTGCATCACAAGACCCACCTAAGAGGGAGAAAAACACATAAAAGGTCACATTCCCTTTTTACCTCCTTGTCCTCCCTCCTTTACTGTTAATGGTTGCCCACTATTTACCACTCTCCTTACGTGCGTGGATTCATTCTGAACCTCCCATCTCTCCTCCTGGTTTTGATCCGAGCTTTGCTCCTCTTATTAAGAAAAAGGCAAGGTCCCACACAAAAAGAAACATTTTTCTTGTTTTGAAGGCCAATTTAGTTACATACTTCACTACAATGCTTCCGGTTTGATGGGGGTTGTCTCCCGGTAAAAAATGCTCCTGCTCCTTGTATCCATCCCGAAGCCTAATCCTAATCCTAATCCTGAATCCTGATCCGGCTCTGGAATGGGGAGACAATGAGCCCAGTCCAAACCTTCAGAATACCAGCAGAACCAAAGAGAAGGAGGCAGGTTAGAGTCACACCTTGCAGAGAGATGAGCAAAAGAACACAGCATTCTAATATGCTTTGGAAAAAACTGCAGGACCGGTGTGAAAAGTCACTGGGATTGACAAAGGGCTAGTAACCCTGCTGGGTATTCACAATAGAATGGGCGCATGCACAAATACAGCAACTATTGCATAACAAAACATGTAATACAACAACAAAAGTTTGGTAACAGCACTCAACTACTTCCCAGTGTTTATTCAGAGTAAAACAAAGAAGACTAAAGCCTTATTTAATGAAGATTTCAGAGTTGAGAGGCCTCAGCCATCATACCCTTGGTGTCACATTTGATTCCTCCTCCTGTTTATCTTAATATGAACTGTTTCCTTTTCCTCTGTTTCCATCCTATCCTGCTCCTCTGAACTCTACAGAGAGACACACGAGAGACTAAGAAAACAAATATAATCATACCACCCCCAAAAAATAACTAAAGCAGAAGGTAAACAATGAACCCTCCAAAAAGATACCGATTCCTTCAACACAACCTAGAATCAGAAGAGGAAAAGTACAGAAAAGGGGGAGACAAAGTAAGAAGGAAGGGGAAGCTGATCGTTCTGGAGGAAAAAGGAAACACTGAGAAAAGGGAAAAGGAGAATAAATATAAGGGAAAGGGTGATGCACACAGATCAGAGTGTTTCCACCAATAGTATCTGGTCGAATAAGAAATGTAAAGAAAATTAAAACAGAAAACTGGGGAAACGGAAACACACAACAAGAGAAACAGCAAACACAGAACACAGCAAACGTTCCATGGGGATTTGTTTGTCTTCTCCACTCCAAGATGCATTGCCTGGTTGAGCTGGCTGGTGGTTCAATCAAGATCATGTGCGTCTCAGGAGCGCGAGCGTGACGCGCTGTTGCTCCGGCTTCGACTGCGGCTGCCAGAGTGAGAGCGTCCGTAGTTCGGGCTGAGAGGACCGTCCATCTTCACACGAATGTAGGCTGTCTCTCCCTAAACACTCAAACAAATATGCAGGAATGGGAAAAAAAAACTGCTTGCTAGTAATAAAGTATATCAGGCAATGTGTTATGTTCTTACAACCAGAAAATTTACCTTACTGTCCATTTTTTTCTGTTTGACCTGCTCCATTTTTGACTTAAGGACTTACCTTGAACAAAAAGTTAAAATTTCAAAACATAGTCCCAGAGCTATTCCTTCCTGCAAGCCTAACCTACCTTGTGAGAGCTAAACTTAGTGTTATCCAGCTTGCGGACAGCATAGGTCATGTCTTCTTTGCGTACAAACTCCACCACTCCGGTGCCTTCACGGTACACATCAGCATAACATACATCACCTGCCTCTCGCATGTGATCCTTCAGGTCCTGCCAGCTACCACTGGGAGGAAGACCTGAAAGGAAGAGTGTCAGGTCATCAGAATCTCAACATTTACTACGCTCAAGGTAACAAGACAATCGACTGAAAGGTTCACCTACCTGAGACAACAACCCTGTACTCGGAGAGTCGCGAAGGTGGACCATACCTTCCCCTTGGTGGTCCTAACGCTCCACCACCTGCCCTGCCATTTCGGGGGAACTCTACACGCAGACGGTAGCCATCATAGTCGCAACCATCACGACCATACACAGCATCTTCCGCATCCCTATAGGATGACAATGACACTCACACACTTTTCCCAGTATAGTGACTAGTATATGAATGTGTTTAATTTTAGAACATCTTTTGAAATGCTTAAGCAGATCCCCAAAATTATTCTAGTAAAGAAAGTTACAACATTATATAATGAGGGGGAGATATTATACATGGAGAATAAACTCATCCATTTTGTCTATTGGGCAAAAATTGTAAGACAAATTTGGTTACATTTTAAATATAACCAAATTTGAACCTGTGATAGGCTAAGACATCAGGAAGAAGATGCAAAGACAATGGTGAACTAGCTTTCTTAACTAAGTAAAAAATCAAGAAATTTAAGTACAATATTTCCAGATATCATGCATGATATTTGGAGTTACCAACAAACAACTATTAACAACCAACAAAAAAAATAAAATAAAATGATGACCTATGAAGGAAATGATTTGACGTGAGGTCAAAGTTCAGAATAATATAGTTTATTCATTTTGGAGGTGATTTTGACTACAGTGAAATGTAACCAAATTTGAACCTGTGATAGAGTAAGAAATCGGAAGAATATGGAACGATGATGAAGAACTAACCTATGAAGGAATTGATTTGACATAAGGTCAAAGGTCAGAATACTGTAAATAGAGTATAATTAATTTTGGAGGTGATTTTAAAGTGACATTTCTCCACGTTGCTGCAGTAAAATGTAACCAAATTTGAATTGTGATAGAGAAGACATCTGGAAGAAGATGGAATGATAATGAAGAACTAGCCTGGATGAAGGAATTGGTTTGGTGAAAGTCAGAATAACATGTAGACCTTTTGACTTGGTTTTGACCATAAAGTCAAAATTCAAGAAATTCAAGTACAATATTTCCAGATGTCATGTATGATGATAGGCGGTGATATTTGGAGTTACCGACCACAACTATTAACCAACAAAAACAATTTAATGAAAAAAGACAGCTGCTCACTTGTTTTGAGCGGCACACCTGCCGTGTATCATTAACAGTATGTTAAGCTGAACCATTTATTATATTGGCGATAAAATAAAAATGACCACACAGTTTACTGTTTAATCTGCTGAAAACAGTTCGACTTATGAAGCAGATACTGCTGAAATGTGGCTCTGCAGCTCACCTCGGGTCCTCGAATTCAACGAAGGCAAACGGTGGTCCTCCTCTTCGGTTTTTCAAATCAATATCCCGAATGAGTCCGTATTTTTAAATCACGTCCTCCACGTCTTTGGTGCGGATGTCAGGGGGCAGGTTGCCCACGTATATCCGACAGTCGTTACTACCTGCCGGCCCACGAATGACACCTCCGCAGGACATGTTAGTACAAAACAAAGGTGACAGCTCACCAATAGTACCGTCACAGCCGAAGGAGGGTGAAGAAGCAGACAAGCAATTGTAGAAACCTATTTCTGGTTCTACTTAGCCAACTACTGGGATATTTACAGTAAACCCGCCACCACTGTTTAGTTGGCTGCGCCATAGGCCAGCTGGATGGACCAATAGCAAACAGCCTACATCACAACGTCATCACGTTACCGCAGTCACGCAAAACATTGCCGCCAAATAGTCGTTCCTTCCTTCATTTCCATTGTCCAAAAAAAAAAACGTATTTCTGCCAAACATTAAAGTAAAACAAAGAGAGAATGTGTTAATGTGCACTGAACGAGTGCAATTAACCACAATTACTTTAACATTGTAAATGAGTACAATTGAAAAAAAAAAAAAGGTGCAATATGCAAGACTTGGCCAGCAGTTGCAGTCCCACTCAAAGCAAATTAGGTCAGCATATCAGAGTATCAGCTAGATGCTGCTAGCTAGTTAGCCGTGAATCTAGTGGTCCCGACTGAGAATTTGGAGCACCAGGAGTGTTGGTTGTTAGTGTTTAAAATGTTAAGACAGGAATAATTGTCTAGCATGTTAACACAAGCATATATATCTGCAACACAATACACAGACATAAAGACACAACTTTCATTTTTTTTTTTGTGGAATGTTTTCAACTACAAGTCTTTCATATTACACTTCTACTTTATCTGATTTATTTACTTTTGCCTTACTTTGATAGCTGAAGTTATACTTCGCATATTTAGATTCCATTTACAAGACACATCGTATATTCTTAACTTGTTTACACTTGTACAGGCTATATATAAATTGCAAAATGAACTTGTACGTGAGCAAGTGTTGCACATTTCGATGTCCAACTCTCTCTGGTGTTGAAAATGCAGGGAAAGAAAAACACAAACATTTAACTTGGGTTATTCAAAGTTTTATTAAAAGAGAATAAAGCTTTAAGATAGCCGATACTATACTTTAAAAAAAAAAAAGAAAAATCAGAAATCATCCTCCTCAGGTAAAGACTGTCCTAAGAAAAAAAAACAAAAAAACAAAAAAAAACCATACAAACCACATTAAGGTCACATTCCCATGTCGCCTCCCTCTTCACTCCTCCACTGTTAAAGGGAAATTCCAGTACTTAAACATGGGCCCAATATTAACATATTTCGGTGTGTAAAGGCTAATCGATACAAAAACGTTTTGAAATCTGTACAGGCAATAGCACCAGATGGTGGCTTGACTCTACAGTTTTCTCCACTGCTTCCGATGTCCACTCTCTCCTTATATTTTAACATTCGCAAATTAAGGGATTACTTCAAACAAAAGTTGGTGAGTGTTAAAATGTTTTATACTTCAGGAGTTACGGCGTCTGTAAAACATGTCGGGGGGGGTTGTCTTTTTTTACTCTGTCATTTTCTCACTGAAATATGAAAACATGGAGCCCAGGTTTAAAAATACGAGAAGTCCCCTTTAATGTTTGCCAACTATTTACCACTCTCCTTTCGCGAATGGATCCATCCTGCACCTCCCAGCCCTCCTCCTGGTTTTGAGCCCAGCTGTGCTCTTCTTTAAACTTTAAAAAAACAAAAATCTGAAAAATAATCTCCTGTCGCAGTGCCGTCACAAATTGAGTCTCTGAGGTCCCACACGAAGTGGGGGAAAAAAATATTTGGATTATTTGAAGGCCAAATTTAGTTTAAATATTTCACTACAATGTTTCCGGTTTCATGGGGTTACGTGGACAGGGATCCTCGGGATCCTTTCCCGGTAAAAAATGTTCCCATACTCCTGCTCCATGTATCCATCCTGAAGTCTAATCCTAATCTGATCCTCAATCCTGTTCCGGCTCCGGAAAGGGGAGACAATGAGCCCAGTCCAAACCTTCAGAATACCAGCAGAACCAAAGAGAAGGAGGCAAGTTAGAATCACACCTTCGGAAAATACTTAAAGGAAAAAAAAAAGGAAAAAAAAGATAATCAATCCCGAAAAAAAAAAAACTAGCAATTACTTTAGATATGGGAAATGCCAATAAATGAATCTACGTAGGAATTTACTTGGATAAAAACCGAAAGGACACTATCTATAATCAATCCCAAAACAGATGAGAAAAAGCAAAAATACAGACAAGCTTTGGGTCTCAATATACAAAGTGGCAGAACTTGTAACAACTGAAAACATCTACAAACAGCACTCTACTGTCAAGTGTATGTCGAGAAATGAATAGCCTTATAATGCAGATTTCACAGTGGACAAGGCACAGCCATCATACCATTGGTGCCACATTTGAATCCTCCTCCTCCTCCTCCTCCTGTTTATCCTAATATGAACTGTTTCCTCTCTTCCCATCCTATCCTGTTCCTCTGAACTCTACAGAGAGACACACAAGAAGGTCAAGGACAGTAGTATATGCTTAAAAAAGCCAAAGAAAACAAAAACATACAAGGACAAGTCGAAGAAAAGTAAAGAGAGGGGCAGAGATGGTTAGCAGAAAAACAGTGTTTATGTGAAGGAAAAAGGGAAGACAGAGTGAGACGGGGCCATGAACAAAGACTAGACTTGTCTCATCTGTAAAAATTAAAATTAAAAACTGCAGCAAAAAAAAATTGGGGGGAGGGTAGGGAACACACAAAGACAGTGTAAACAGGTAACAATTGAGATAATCCATGAAGTGTATACAGGATTTGTTGAGCAATGTGAAGATTTCCTCTCTGGCTCTGGGCACATCGTTAGGGTGAATCTAGGTGCGAGAGCGAGATCGGGAGCGGGAACGCCGGGGAGAGTAGCGTGGAGAGCCTTTGCTGCGACGAGGGGAGTAGCTGCGTGACCTGCTCTTGCTTCGGCTGCGACTACGA
>OMLP01016359.1:0-13887 GCA_900302685.1 Spondyliosoma cantharus
GCGATGAATGGTATGGTGGTCTGGTATCCTGTGATGATTGGGCAGCATTGTTACACAGAAGGCTCTGATTTGATCGCACCGAAATCAAATGAAATCCGAGGCAGATATATGTGGCGCTGCTTTCTGAAGCGATGCGTTCATATTATGCCGCCTTTTCATTATGTGGTTTTGGTGCAGCCAGCAGTCTCTCAAACACAACATTGGCAGACTGAACCGAGTGGCTTCCTTGGAGACCAGAAATGCCCAGGATCCCTGAATAGGACGGGGAGACGCTGCCAAGTAAGCAAGTAGCATTGAACTCTGACTTCTTTTTGTGGTTCGTGCTCGACGCTCGCTTGGGCTCCCCTCTCCATCTTGATATGGGAAGCCGCGTTGAAAGATCTCCCAACGCGTTGCGAAGCGATACCCATCTCCCTTGAACCCCCTTCGCGTCTCTCGTGAATGAAGAGCGCTCTGCATCCTTCCTCGGGGCCACCAACAGATGCATCCTGCAGCTGCACGCTCCTTCCTGTCTGCACTCAGACCCTTTTGTCTGAAGACGTTGCTACAGCAAAGTTGGGACACCGGCTGAATTTAAATGGGGGCGGCCCTGAATGGAGCAATGCTGGTAGGCTGGCAGGAGGCTCCAGTTTCCATGGTCTTATTCTCACCGTGTAGTCGGTGGATTTAAATATTAGTGCCCAACTGGCTGCTCACGACCTGGCTGGCCAGTGTAGAAAAACACACAAAAGGTGAACTCAAGATCACCTCGTCTTTGTCTGGGTTTTATGTGTCGCTGCAGAGGACATCCGAGTTTGTCTTGTCATTTTATTGGCCGCTCGCTGCTCTGGTCGACATGTGGGATAAACAGCCTCTCTGATGAGTTGCCTTGATTGGATCTCCAGGAGGATGTTTATGACTGAGGGCTATTTCTACTCGGGCCTCCGCCCCAGCTGCCCGCCCGCTACACCAGGCCTGCCCGGGCTGAAAATCAGCGTGGCTTAGGTTGTGTGCAGCTCGAACTTCCGTATCAAAGTGTGTGTGTGTGTGTGCGCCATGATCTTGCAGCAGAGGTGACAGAGTGTAATGTAAGACAGGAGCAGGGGGTTTCTGACGGTCTAGTTTTCAGTGAGCGAGCTGCAGCGCTGACGATGTCACGTTTCCTTTGGAGGGACGGTGAGGTCGCGGTCAAGAAGCATCAGTTAGATCATTTTAACACGTTTTGCAAATAACATCACGTCGGTTGAGATGTAGGAAGTTCCTGTGAGGATAAGGGGGGAGAATCTGCTGTCGGACTGTTTCATGGCCTCTCGACTGAGCCTCACAGAGGGACGTGCATATTATCATGCATGACTGTGGTGGTGGGCAAAGGAAACCTACTGATTAAATGTCCTTAAAGTGGCAGAGATTGAAAAGGGTTTGCTACGTACACGCTCTTTAGTGTGAGGAATGCACAGAGACTGTACGCTCTGTTTTCGGTCCAAATAGGAAGCCAAGGACACACAGAAGACATATCTATTATGTTTCGCACTGAACTTGGTGTTGCATTTTTACTAAAGCAGAAGATATGACACTCGGGCTGCAGTTGTTTTATTTTCTAACTGCTACTACTGCAGGGCTACATGCTGTCTGGGACATACTATCTGGTGATTTGTGGGCTTTAGAGATCCAGTCTTAAGCCTCCTGAACTGCTCCAAGGCTCATCGGGGGTGATAATATCCAACATGTTTGATAATTGCGATGAAAAATCTGGATGATTAAACCGTTTCTGTCTGAGCGGGGGCCACAACAAGCGACGGGAGAGGGATTCAGGAGCAGCTGATTAACATCCAAGCCCTTGAGGCTAACGTCAGCTAGCATGCTAGTGTTGACAGAAACTTGAAATCTTTTTTCTCGCTGCAAGTTGTTGCGCCTCGCTTAATCTCCTTTTTGTTTACGGCTGCTTCCCCGTGAGGTCACGTGAGAGGGATCAGCCCAGCTCGAGTCTGCAGGGCAGCGAAGCCACACCGCCGCTGCTGCTGTGTGTTATTCACTGTTTATTCAAAATGTATTTACATGAATGAAATTTGACACTGCACTTCCTTGGGCCCTCAACCACAAACCTGCCACCTGTGATGCATATCAGATTAATGGTTCTCGATATATGTGAATAACAAACAGACAGACAGATCCCTTGCCTTTTATAGTTAGATTATTTCAGGTCGGGTCTAAATTTGTTTCAAAGGGCTTCAAGCGGCTTTACAATCTGTACATCCTCTATCATTAGTCCCGCGGTTTGGATCAGTAAAAACTCCCTAAACGTACTAATTTAATGGGGGGGGGAAAAAGAAGAAACTTCAGGAAGAGCAACGATGATGGATCCCTCTTCCAGAACAGACATGCCATAGATGTCTTGAATAAAGAGCAGACAGTTGGGTCCTTTCCGTTCACCTGTTTTATATCTGAGTGGAAACATTAGAAATCTGAAAAGAGAAACGTCTCAACAAAGTCTCAACACATGGCCGAGGCGGAAAAGTTATTGCATCGATAAATCCACTGAAGTTTCTGCGTCACCGGGGAATGATGAGTAGTAATACACGGAACAGATTCAAATATCTCCGTCACTTTTTCCACATTCATCATGGATGAACTCTCGGGAACGATTATCGTTCACTTGTGATTTGACTGGTGCTTTTGGTTGTCATCTCGTCGCACCCTCTTCCTCAGACGGCGCTCCCTCTGACATCGGTCGTTGACAGTGCTCGACTGAATACATTTTGTGACTCCGCCAAGGAGGTTATTCCTTTGCGCCTGCCTGTTGGTTTGTTGGTGGATTGGTTTGTCGGCAGTATTAAGCCCATGGCACACCAATCAAACAATAACGAAATTTGGATGGAGGGTGGGTCTTGGCCCAGAATGGTCATTTATCAAGGATTAATACATGGATCTTGATCATGGGAAAAAAACAGGTATATTTAGGTGCCTGGTATGTATGAGTGAGTACAATTTGATGCAGGTCCTAATAAAAGTCCCATCCCAGCAGATTAAATCTAGATCTAGATTAAATTATCTATATCTGACATTGGTCTAGGCTTGTCCAATCCTCTGCGTTCTTATAGTGATCAATGTCTCAAACCATGATGTGTTGGGTCTTGATTTCTGTGAACTACCTTTTAAAAAGTTCTTGAATTTGATGTTTGAGAAGGTGTGGGAACCTTGTCTTGATGCACTCAGCTCCTGATATTGGCATAAGATCCATAATGGATGGAAATGGAAGTTGGAAAGATGCAATTATTTATATTTTTAAACCAATTTTCTGTAATTCTGCTTAAATGTAATCTAAAGTTTAAGCTTGAAACTGCAATATTAAGATACAGAAAGATAATTTCCTTCGTTTAGTCAATTTAATGCTAAGAAAAGTGGACATCTTCAAATTGCGTCTTTATGTGTGACCAACAGTCAGACAGATTAGTCAACAGATTATCCGGGCCGATATTCAGCATTTTCCGATTATCTGTGTTTGGGATTTTTCTGTCGGTTTGCTCATATAGTAATTTAGAAATGGGCTTATTTGTCTCTGATGCAGCTTCCTCTCGCACAGTGTCTCATCCAACACTATCTGACTGGTAACGCGTCACAACTGCACTATCAAAACTGAATAATCTGATCCTGCAAACATGTATCAAATTGGAGAGGAAGAGGAAGTATAAAGTAGCAGGAAATGGAAATGTTCATGTAAAGTACCTGAAATGTATATTAAGAAAAGAACAAGAAGAGTTTGTATGAATATCGGTTCCAAATATCGGCTTTCAGACTCCTTCTGATAATTGGTATCAGTCCCGAAAAAGCCATGTCTGTCGACTCCATGTCCAAAACCCCAAAATATGAAATAATCAGTTCTATAAAAGGCGCAGACCAGCCTCACATTTGAGATGCTGTACATACTTGGCATTTTTGCTCGATAAATGATTTCGATACATTTTGACTCCATTATCATTCCTGCATGTTCCCGTCCTTTGCTTGCCGTACAGTACGAGAGCCAACTGTGTCGTCTTTGTGCGCAGCCTGTCCCTGTGAAAGGGAGCTGAACTTTGGCCATCTGGCTGCCAGATGTACCACTACTTCCCCCGGTCCCCTCCGTAGAGACTCGAGTCTCCTGCATGAATCTACTCCCTCACATCACACAGGAGATAGCACGAGGAGGGCGCTGTTTGAACACTCCTCAATTTTTTATTTTTTTTTATTTGTTGCTCCCGATGCCAAGCAGCCGGGCACTTTGAGCTCCCGCGAGGGGTGTTTCCCAGCGACTGGGGGTGGGCAAGGGCATCTAAAAAAGAGGGAAGATTTTCTTTTTTGGATGTGATGCCAAGTTCTCACACTCCTTTTGGACCATGGCGGAAAACAAGCAGCAAAGAAAAGGATCTCGGGGCTCAGATCGCTCCTCGTCTCACACGTAAGATGCCAGATTTTCAGTGGATATTCGCAGTGTGGAAGGTTGTTTTTTTTTGTTGTTTTTGCTTGTGGTCGTCACAAAAGTATAGCAACATAGATGCTTTTGGCGTGTGGCGGGGACTCAAATAGATCTGGGCAGCGGTAGCACAGTATTCCTGAAAACTTAGCTTCCTTTTATGGAACTTGGGAAGAGATTCTGCCTCGTTTTTACTCTGCAGTTATTTCACAGCGTATTTCCTAAAAATCATACAGTTATGCAAGTCAAGCTGGAGAACATTTCTGATTATCTTTTTGAGCCATGCCAGCACACAAAGTAATAAAAAAAAAAAAAAAATCAGTAAGTCATCTTCCCTGTTGTGCTTGTGTGAAGAGAGACTCCCTACTGAATCAAAAGGTCTCAGAGTACAAGGTTGACCTGCCCACTCACCTCCAGATGCAACAAAGAGGAGAGAGGTGGTGACTCACCGGCACTTCTACCCTCCACAAATCCTCTCTGCACAATGAGAGTCGGCTCTGTTCAGAGCCCGGGGATCACACAGAGGTGCTTTTGAGCTCTGGCGGCAGGAGTCAACCCCGCCGTACCCCTCAGCTGTGTCCCATCAAGTAGATTTTTGATGTTGGACTGATTGCTTTTGGTCTACGCCTGGCAGCTCCGGCGCTACTGTATGAGTTTGTGTCGGGTGACGTACTGCGCCTTTTCTGTGTATTGTCTGACTCTAAGGCTTTTTATGTGTATTTCTCTGGCACTGTGGCTTTCCTGAGCAGCTTACATGCTATGAAGTGATGTTGAAGAGGCACTGTGGCTCGTCGGAAGGCTCGTTTGTTTATCTGCAGAGCTCCCTGCAAAGCGCACTGTTTATTCAGAGCGGAGGAGGTTTGGTTGAAACCTGTGGCTCGCTCGTGTGGGGTTCTGAGTGCTCCGTATCAAGTGGTTTGATTGAAATATAAATACTGCCTGATTGAATCGTAGATATGTGTAATCAATGATTTGTAAAGTGGGGGGATTTCATGAGTCACTGGCTGAACCTCTGCATGTTCTGAAGAGTCACAACACTGAATAAAACTGATTTATCACACAGCCTTAACTGGTTGTTTGGCACATACAGAGGCATCTGACAGGTTGCGTCTGTTTCTGTTTTATTTCATGTAGTATATCAGCTGCAGCAGTTTGACACTAGTGAAGAGAATAGTTAATCATATTTACAGCTTTTAGATTCATCTCCGAGATAAAATAAACATTTGTATGAATGATAAGGCTCCGAAAAACCCCAATACAATTCTTATCTTTGAGGAAAAGCACTCTTTAGTTCATTGGCAAGACTTGGATGAGAGGGTTGATACCACTCTCATGTCTGTGCGTTAGATATGAAGCAGCTGCTAGCGGCAGTTAGGTAGCTTAGATATGAAGCAGCAGCTAGCGGCAGTTAGGTAGCTTAGCTTAGCACAGAGACGGGAAACGGCAAGCCTGGCTCCATCCAAAGCTAACTATCTTACAGCACCCCACTAACTTATGCTTTATATCTGGTTTACAGGTGCTTTTGTAAGAATTAGCCACCTGTCAAAATCATGCTCAAAACATAGCTGCTGCTAACTGTAGCTGTCGCAAGCTAGTAAGCTCAGCTAACGGTGCAGCTAGCAGTTGTATTTGATGACTCTGACCAGACTGTCACCTCTACCACGTATAAAAAGGCTATAGGCTTACTGGTTAGCATGTAAACTTCAATAGATATCCCGGCAACTGAATACATAGATGTCTTTTGGGATTACATCAAAATTGTTACTTCTTCATATTTTGTTTGGTCATTTGAATCATTTCCCCTTCTGCTAAGCTAAGCTAACCGGCTGCTGGCTCGGCGCTGTTATTCTGCCTCGCCATTCTTTGGTTTTTGGTCTTTTATCTTGTGAAATATAACTGTATATAATATGTAAATATTACGTGAAACTTATCTTCGCCCTGACATCTAGTGAGAAAGAGAAATATGTCCACGCTACCGTGTTCTACACTAGCTAGCTAACATTCTGGCTTCATTCGGACTAGCTAGCTAACACTTTGCAACCCTGTCGTTGTAAAATTACAAATGATTAAACTTTTAACTTTTTCTAACCTTAAGATAACAGGAAATTAATACGATTCAATTTGGACCCATGTTGGGCTTTAAGAGGGTTTTGCATAACTTGTGCATGAAGAGGTCACTGGTTGGTTTCTGGCCAAAAGCAAACACCTATTGTATTGTATTGTACTGTATTGTGTTGTACTGTAATATATGCAACTGTATTGTATTGTTCAGATGCAAAATGGTACTATCCCTGTTCCCTTAACTATTTAACTTCCTGTGGAAAGTGTTACTCTGCCCACCATGCTCCGATTATGAAAGATAATTGATAACTAGTGACCCTACACATTTAAATATCATTTTTACCTCACAAAAATCAAACGGCAAAAACATTATTATCCTTATAACGCCACTTTGGGCAGCCCTGAGATAGACAAAAGCTCAGTGGTGGACCAACAGACTGACATTGCCATAAATCTGTATGTTACCTGAAAATGCATCCATGTGTTCCTTGTATAATATCAGTAAAACAACATTTTTCACTGCGGTGTGGAAGTGTGAGACAACTGAATAGCTTTTCACACGTTTGATGCGCCTGTAGGTGTTTGTCACTCCTCAAATACACTCCCCGTGTGTGTCGCGTATGCGAGTGTGTTTGCTTCCTGTTTCTGAGTCCGCTGCGATGTCATTCACAGCTGCTTGTGGAGCATGGGTACAACTGCCAGTGCCGCGCCACAGCCTGTTTCCGTAGCGTCGCCACTTGAGAGTGTCCATGTCAACGGGATGGCCGACAGCAGGCAGTCTCTTAGCATGAGCCCCTTTCAGACAGTCAACATCCACAACAACAAGGCCAAGTCCATTATCACCAACAAAGTCGCACCTGTCGTCATCACGTAAGTCCCTCCCCGAATCCGCGTTCTCACAATTGGGTGTTAATCCTCTTTGATCACTGTGGTGACATCCCTCCCCCCCCTCCATCCCCAGCCGAAGTGTTTGCCCCTGTTATCATCTCATTTGTCAATCCAGGCCCGGCAAATAGTAGCTGATAATTGAATTGACCTCTGTTTACCACCTAGACCGGCTGTTGTGCTCTGTTTTTACAGGTATAATTGCAGACAGGAATTTCAGATCCACGATGACATCCTCAAGACGAACTACAAAGTCGGTCGGATATCGGACACCATGCCCGAGCACTACCTGGTGCAGGTGAGGGGCAAAACTTCACTTGTTTTTTGCCCGTTTTTTTTTCTTTTTTTTTTTTCTCACATCCTATGTGGTGATGGGTGGCATCGGAACATTGTCATGCGCCGTTTTATGATCTGAGGCCTCCATTGAAACAGGATTGTTGTCACCCTCTTATCAGGGCTTTTGATCTGCTCCGTCACCTCTGCGGTGTCTGTTCAGGCTGGTAGTATTTTATCAGTCTCAACCTACAGCCTCTGCTCACATGTAGAGGTAGGTCACTAGATTTGTGAAAGCGGAAACATTTGAAAATGCATCTTCAGCCTTCCATCTGCTCTGAGCAGGTGTTGTTCTTTTTCTTCACATTAACGAAATGTTGATGAAATGAGTGTGGGGACAGAAAAATGTTTCCAGAATGATTAAATTTGTCTGCTCAAACTCGGGATTTAAATCACCATTTTCTTCACGATAAGTTATATTGATTCTTTGGACAATGATGCGATGTTTGCAGATATTACAATGTCTTTTACTTGTGCTTTTGCCCATTTAAAAAAAAAACCAACATGAAGAACTTGTAAGCGCTTTAATGCAGTAAAGTTTCTAAAACAACATAACACACTTAAGAACAAGAACAGCGAACAAGAGTATAGAACTTGGCTCAATATTAACAGTTGTTTTCTCTAGTCACCCTTATTAGCTGACAGACACATTTCAAAATAAAGGCACATCTTAAAAATGATGACATCTTAGGGAAACACTTACACTTTCCCCCCTTTTTTTTGGAACGATTGACAGATTAAACATATATATATATATATATAGATATATATATATATATATATATCTCATAAATAGTTGTTAGCTGAAGCCCTGTTTCAGTTGTCAGTGATCTCTGACAGGTAACGTGCAGCGATGATTAATGCCATTGATTGTCACCGCTCTTATACTTGACAAAGAAACCGTGAAATATGTTGATTAATTGTGGCACACAGTTTATTAATACACATTCAAAATAATCTCGGAGATTTGGAGGTGGCAGAGCAGAGATTTAACCTGTTGAGACAACAGAGCAACCAGACTGTGTCAGTTTTGATAACTGCCGACAGAAACGGGAAGAAGAATTAGAGATTTGAACTCTTTTCGATTTGTTAACCATTTGTTTTCCCGCCACTTTTGTGTTGACATATTTTCTCTACAGAAATGTACAAATGCTGATGCCTTGCTCGAGTGGAAGCTGGAGAAATGTTGCGTGTTCGGTTCATGCTCTCAGATGAAATCAGATTAAATGTGGCGTTGCTTTCCAGGGGGAGTACTTCATGGTCCAGGATGTGTACAGCAAGGCAGATGTCCTCAACACCGCGGGCAGCTTCGGAGCGCCCAACTTCCGCCAAGTCACGGGGTCCTACCCGCTGTATGGAATGGGCCAGCCGAGCCTGAACGGCTTCAGACAGGTTCTCCAGAGGCTCCAGGCGCAAGGACACGAGGTCGCCGTTATTTTCTCGTATTTACACACAATGAGCTCACATACACACACTGGTGTATATGTTGACCTGCAGATTTTATGCCCTTAATCTCCCCGTGTCGCTGCCTGTGTACTCTGCCTGGCCTCTTTTCTAGCCGTGTTGTCAGTAAATATTTGAGGAGTCAAGTGCTCGGCGGAGGCTGTGGCTGAATTGTAGGACTAAGCAAACAGAAAGTTGTGGTCTTGTGGACCAGTGGAAAATAAATCTCTGTGCTTGCAGCAGCGAGAAACTGACCGTAATTGAAAAGAAATTGACAAAATTATACATCAGGCCTCTCTAAACTCCTTACTCATGTGCTGCATGTCATATGACAACAGATTGTTTCCAGTTGCTCTTGGAAGGCAGCAGCCATTTACTTGTGAGGTTTTCGATTGAGGCTTTGACTGTCTTTTGTCGGATTTGATGACATCATCATCCTTTTTGAAAAAGTAAAACATCCTCAAAGTTATTCTGTACTTTAAAAAAAAGCTTTTATTTGACGCCTGTCTTGCGAACAGGAGGTGATATTCTTCTGTGTGAGAGAGGAGCCGGTGGTTTTCCTCCACAAGGACGACGACTTTGTCCCGTACACCCCGAGGAGGAAGGAAAACCTCCACGAGAACCTCCACGGCCTGGAAAAGGAGGAGCTGGTGGAGAGCCTGGAGCTCACAGTCAGGAAGGAGGTGATGAACACACTGAACACTGAGTCAGCATCTGTGTGTGACAAGAGGAGAGTATATGCGTATTTCATCGGCGTATTAAGGGGCTCCCCTCTTCCTTCCCCCCGCAGCTCCACGACTTCGCCAAGCTCAACGAAAACGTCTTCTACGTCTACAATGACATCGAGTTCTTCAAAGACGAGCCGCAGAAGATCTCCATCACGTGCGAGGAGGACATCCACGTGACCGAGGAGGTCTATAAGAGGCCCATGTTCACCATGCCGGCCTACAGGTTGTTTACATTGTTCCTTTATTAGCCCTTAGCTCCTCGGCTCACACGTGTGGCCGCCTGCTGTAGAAAATACAGGCCGAGTTATAAATAGTGGCGCTTGTTTGCGCAAAAAAGGCTGGTTGCCCTGCTTTTAAGGAAGAAAGGGGAGGGAGGTGTAAAAAACTACAGATTGCTGCTTCCTGTTTGCAATCAGATCAACAGAGTCGGCTTTAATGAGACGATGTGAGCCACTCGCAACATTTCCAGGGCAAGAGAATTTATGACTCCCAGAGGAGAGCGCCGTGGCCTCGTCTCTGCCTTGACTGGAGTTTTACAATCCAAATAAAGCAGCAGGATGTTTTATTATAGTCCGTTTGTATGTGATGGTGGTGATGACGATGATGACGATGCAAATTGCAGTTGGTGGATTTGTAAGGGAACGTTAATCAAGGTTTCTGCAAGTCCAGAAAAATCCATTCATTCAAGTTATAGGCTTTAAAATGTCATATTGTAATATTTGACAAGTTTTATTATGAAGTTGATGGCACTTTTATGAAGTTGCATTAACTCCTGTCTCGCTTTTTTAAATGTGTTTTGGGGAAAATGAAGCCACCACGCAACCACTAATCTAGTGGAGCACACCCAGCTATTGTGGTGGGATGTGGTTCAGGTTCTCCCTTCCTCTACCTGTTTGTTGTTATCGCCACGGCAAACAACAACAACAACACTGTATGTGCTAGCAACCACACTGAAAATTGGCAAGTTCCCTTCAGCTGGTTACTAACAATAAAAACTAAACATTCTAGCAGCTGTCGGCTTTGTCTTTTGTGAGGATTTAACCATTTTAATGTCAGGGGTTCGCCCCCCAACATGTGCTAAACAAGTCTTCCACCATGACACTGTATCCTGGGTTTAGTGCCACCACAAAGATGATTGTGATTGGTTTAAAGAAATACAAACAAGCCAGAATGTTATTTTTTTTTCTCCCCCCTATACCAGCAAGATAATGCGCGGAGCCAGACCTTTGTCCAGTGCGGCCACAATGCTGCAGAGACATAAATATTTTTGGGAAGAGCGGAGACACCACATTAACAAAGTGGTAACTGTTTCTGCAAATGTTGCTTTCAACTGATATGGGTACTAGGTGCATGTTCAACGAGATCTGGCTTGAACAACAGAATTTAGTGCTTGAATGAAGCCTGTTGAAAATCATGTATTTGAGGCCTGCAGCACCTTCTCCAAGAGAATGATAGGAAAAGGATGTTGGATTCAGGCAATAGAGGCCCACGGGAAGTCAAAAAATGCAAGTAGTAACTTTATTTCTATTACATAGCACCTTATAAGTACAGAGACGACACAAAGTGCTTCGCAGAGGCCATAATGTGCAAATGGAGACATAAAACGCATCAAAAGAGCACACAATTTAATAAACATAAGGCCACCAGCAAACGTCTGCCGCCCCCCAATATTGTTCTGTATTCGCACCGGAAGCATTACCCTGGTCTGGCCCCGGTGCGACCCACTCACCACCCCGGTTAGGGTCAGGATTATGGTCCTAAATTTAACATGAAACCTGCAGAAACTCTGGTTTATGATCTCGTGTTTTTCCATCCCTCCCATCATCCCCTTGCCGAAGGAGGTGAAAATGTCTGTGTGAGATTAGTAAACACAACGTGAGGGAGCTCAGCTGTCGAGTCTTACTTTAGGTCAGCCGCATATGTGCGCCGTGTTATTATGACCTACATAAGGGCAATATTGACACAACACAGGCGCAGGTTCATCTCCGGGTAACGGTCTGTTGTGTTGCAGGTACTACAGATTACCACTGCCAATGGAGGGAGCGCCGTTGGAAGAAGACTTTGACGCGTTTGTTAACATACTCAGGGTAAGATCAGGTGAAAACATCAATCACGGGGAACAGTCCACCAATCAGACAAACTCCTTTTTGGTTTTGCTCCCCTTATTTTGATGTGCTATTAAAGTTATTAATGTCTGGAATATGTTGGAGAGCATCTGGATTGTCTCACTGAGGTAGTGAGAAGGTCATGGTTGCTTTTTCTCATCCACATGCAGCAGTTTGAATGTGTCTAATCAATCACCTAATAAGTGTGGTGGTTATAAAAAATGGTAGAAAACCTGCAGTCTTGACTTACTTCATGTCCGCTCCATGGTCATCCGCTCTGTCTGGGTTCCGTCCTGCCCTTCAGTCACACAGGATGTTCTTTTTCGTCTCGTTTTGCCCTTTTTTGGAGTGACTTGCAGCAGCCGGTCCAGTTCCCTGTGGTTGGAAAGTGGCTCGCTTTTTTTTTGTTTTTTTAAAACACTGTTTGGATTGGAGCTACACTGCTTCACTCTTTCTTTCAATCTTTCCTTTTTTAATTCTCACTTAGGGCATTGTCCTTGTGGAGCTTTTCTTTCAGGCATTGCAGATGTTAATATTTTCTATTGCATTAATAACTTCCAGGATATTCCACTTACATCCCACATCTGTGGTTTAAACAAGATTTAAAGGTGCAATATGTAATATAATAGGAAATAATTTTGGTTAACAACTAATAAAATTATCAGCATAATGTAAAGAAATAACATTTTTGACATTGTCAAAGATTGTGTTAAAGATGTGCAGTGTATATGTGTTATGTTGCAGAGATATCTAGTGAAGTTAGCATACTTACCAGCTAGCCTGGTCCTCGTCCATTAGTTTCAGCTGGGAGATGTCATTTCAAAAGCTCTCTTACCTTTTTGTAATCTGATAAATTAAGAAAATTACCTCACAAAATGTAAAGGCAGGAAATATTCTTGTACCTATTTTCCTTATTAAACAGAAAAATACAATATTTACCTTCTGATTTGTTAGTTCTCTCTCTAACTGAGCTAACTAGCTAACAGCACCTAGTAGCTACAGCTACACCGGTTACTTACGACCTTATGAGTGTCCTTTGTCAGGTGGCCAATTCTTATACATAACCCCTGTTTAAGGCCACAGTTAGCTCATCTCTTGATAAAGAGAAAGGCAAGTTTGTTACATTTTGCAACCTCTGTTAGCGTTTTAAGAAAAATAACGAAAAAATAAATGTGCTAAACAGGAAATATTCTTACCCCTTTTCTTCTTATCAAACAGGAGAAAACAACTGTGTACCCTCTGAATTCCAGTTGAGTCGGCTTAGATAGGAACAGTAGCTGCACGGCTAACTGAGCTAACAAGATAACAGCAGCTAGTAGCTACAGTCATAGAAGGCTACAGTAAAGACGATTGAGCAGCATGTAGCAGTTAAAAACATCGTTTCCTTATCTCTGAATGCTTTTGCTCTAGAAACGAGATTTTTCCAAATCTACGGTCAGTTTTAACCTCTCTTCACTTGCAAATCAACAAACCAACACTTGTCTGGGAACATTTCCGCTTTTAGCGCTGCTGTTACAATAACGACATGTCATTACAGATACAACACCAGTCATTTCTGTCAGGTGTTTTAGAGTCTGCCATCTCTGAGAGTCCACTCTGTATTTTCTCTGTTTTCCAGGAAAGCACCAGCTTGTCTCGGGGCCACGACGCGTCCCGCCGGCTGCCTGCTCTCCTCTTCAGCTGCCAGGTGGGCGTCGGCCGCACCAACCTCGCCATGATCCTGGGCATGCTGGTCATGAATCGTCTGAGGGGAGATTCACAACCAGAGCCTCAGTAAGAACTCGATTTAAAACTTCATCAAGTTCAATAATGCAGCGCAGAAATTTGTTTTCTTTCAGCCTTTTTCCGATGCCAGATAAAAAAAAAAAAAAAAAAAAAGGAACCTGACCTGGTTTGCCTTGTTTTG
>OMLP01016361.1:0-13473 GCA_900302685.1 Spondyliosoma cantharus
GTAATGTGAGGCCGGCGTTTTTCCCCCTGAAAGAGGAGTCCAGCATAAGTCGGTCTGTCTTCGCAGCTCAGGGCCCAGATCTGAGAAAAGGAGCTCTTTTTCCCTGGAAAAGCAGGAAGACCCTGTACATCACTTTGCGCACAAAGCAGCAGGAGTTGAATCAATTAGGAGAAAACACGAGCTCGGATATAAACACGTCGTTTATCACGGCCCACATTAAAAGCGGGACATTCGCAAATTATTGGAAAGAGTCGAGCCAGAATCTGTCAACGGACGCCGCAGTCATAACAAAGCCTCCGACGTCATACCCTGCCCTACGCGTGTCACAGTTAAACCGCTCAGACGGTGAAAAATACGACTCTGTTTTTAGACGGACAACAAACAAAAAAAGAAACCTCGGGAAGGTGAATTCTTTCAGGTGTTATGTAAGCTTCTGAGGGCGGTTTCAAATACCGACTCTATTTTTGGAGCTACTCTGAAAACCCTCGTCTTTGTTATTAATTAGGAGGTAGTGGATCTTGTTTTTGATTTTAGCCCGAGGTTGGTTCACACATCGAGTCGAATCAATGTGTGAACTCGCTAATGAGAGCTGATTGTAAGTCCTGTGTTTGCTGTTTATCTTTATCTCGCTTCCCTTAAAAAAACAGGGTGTGGGACCTGGATGGGAATGAAAACACGACTCTGAGACTTCGCTCTCCTGGCATCAGCGTGTGCTGGCACCCGGAGGAAGCCTTCAAGGTAGGACGGGTGTTTGTTTCAGGTTGCACGCTCGTATTCAAAGGCCAAACTCTTGAGTCGTCTGGCCGTGTGA
Organism: Spondyliosoma cantharus; assembly: GCA_900302685.1. Lineage (NCBI taxonomy): Eukaryota > Metazoa > Chordata > Actinopteri > Spariformes > Sparidae > Spondyliosoma > Spondyliosoma cantharus. The sequence goes on from OMLP01016361.1 coordinate 812, forward strand.
AATTGCATTGTTGTTTTCCAGTCATGAAGTCAGGCGAAGTGGAAAATGTCCACTTTTCCTCTGAAGCCACGTGACCTTCAGATGACAGGTGTGACGGGCCCTGTTCAGACTTGGCTTTAACATCCATCCCGAGCGATCCAATCACAAACGGGCAGCTCTTAGTACGGGTGTGAATGCCCTCGAGGCGCGTTGAGGACGCGCTTGAGATCTGATCGTCCAGACCACCTTCACGGGTCCTCAAATTGAAAGATCGTCTCGTAGATGCACCTGACAAGTCGTGCAGAAGAAGACTTCTGCTAAACTGTGGCGACACAAACGACATATATTTGTTTCAATGATCCGTCTCTCCTCTCCAGTTAATGGTGGCAGAGAAGAAGGGAACGATTCGCTTCTACGACCTGGTGACCCAGCAGGCCATCCTGTCGCTGGACTGCGGTCAGTCGCCGCTCATGTCAGCTGACTGGTGCCTCACCAACACGATCAAAGTCGGAGCTGTGGCGGGCAACAACTGGCTCATCTGGGACATCACTCGCTCCAGGTGACTCAGGTTATTTACCGCTGATGCTGCGCGATAGAATCATTTTGGGATGGGGCTTTAAATCTTGTTTTGTTTTGTTTTTTTGTTCTTTGCAGTTACCCTCAGGAAAAAAGACCAGCCCACGTAGATAAAGCGCGGTTATTCAAGTAAGACGAAACATTAATCGTTGTATATTATTGTGAGGCTCGTTTTTGTATTTGGTTTTCACCAATTTCAACCAAGAAACACGATGATAAGAGATCTTCTCCTCAGGTGGTCTCGAGCCAACGAAAACCTCTTTGCCACCACCGGATGTCCTGGAAAGATCTGCAGTCAGTTACTCATCCACCATCTTGGCCACCCGCAGGTCAGTGAGATGCTTTACAAGCTCCAGATCTTTCTCTTTTTTTTAAATGTCTCCCTTCAGCTCCAGTCTCATATCGAATACCGATGTCGTTACAGCCGGTGATGATCGGCTCCGCCGCCGTGGGATCCGGCCTGAGCTGGCACCGGACGCTCCCGCTCTGCGTCATCGGCGGCGACAGGAAGCTTTGCTTTTGGATGACGGAGATGTAGACACCTGTGCAGCACTTTCGGCGACGGTCCTGTGTGTTTTTGTTCAAGTCGATGTTCAATAAAGTATTTTTCTGAGTACCCGGCGAGTCTGTGTGTGAAGATACGATGGACGCAGGCGGCAGTGAGCTTTGTTCTTTATTATTTCTGACTGCCCTCTCGGGTCGGCTGCAGATCAACAGCGGGCTGGTCGTTTTTCTCTCCTCTTCAGAGTGAGTTACATCAGCCGTCTGTTATGTCCTGCCAAGAGGGGCTGTAGTATGAAGGAATGCATCGACGAGACGCTGCCAACGCGATCATCATACCACAGGTGTTCTCTCTCTCACGCTTTCTCAGTGTTCTCGCTGTCAATGGCCGAGTCCGCATCACATCAAGAACGTATCTTTGTCCGGGCCGTTCCACCTGCTGCGGTGCACAGAAGAATCCACAGGAAAAGTTCAGGTGAGGGGAAAAACTAGGAGGCCTGGCCGGGCTCCAGCAGTCGGACGAACCCTGCAGGGGGACGGGACGGGTGAAAGTGTATTGGGTTAGTTATCGCAGGAAAAGCTTTGGGAAGCATGAGAGTCTGGGGTCATTTCAGGTCTTCTCCGGTTCCGTGACATGCAAAACAAGCGGTTCACGAGGAGGCTTCAGAGGGGGAGATGCGCATCACCTTACCTCGGCGAATAATTATCGATGCCCCTCAAACCAAACGCGAAACAAGACGGGATCACTGGGCTGAGACTTGTAATGCCTTCCGGTAAAACAAGGACTCATTATACCATCACAGGAATGCCGCGTGTGAAGCACCAGCATCTCCGCTTTCAAAGCAGCCATACGCCCGCTAAGCTGCGGAGGGCATTAATTTAATTAACTCGATCGTGAATCATCGGGAGGTGACAGCTGATCACTTGTTTCCACAGATGTACTTGAATCCTCAAGGGTAGAGCGTGGGATGAACGCGCATTCATACTCGTCTAACAGAGTCGATTATTGTGCTTTATTAATATGCAGCGGCGTCCAGAAGTCTGAGACCACAGCGAGAGACTCTTATATTGTTTACGTAAAGCTGAAATAATCAGTAGGTTTGAGGATTCGGGGAGTAAATTAAAGAGCCAGCAGTCAGAAATGTATTTCAAGCAAAATGAGAAGCGAGATCGTCAGTAGAAATCCGGATGTCCCCTTGTCATATGTCATATGTCAAGTATTTTCCTCAGTGAGACCAAAGACAACTTACCTGATTCGGCTGGACAATGATCTTCTATCTAGAAACATTCTGGATATGCCAAAAAATAGATTTAGGCTGGTAGTCTGGACATAGGCGAAAGGTTTCCAAAGGGTTAAGTGACTCTAAAATGCTTTACAGAACCCGGATCAGTAGTGTCCAAAGACCCACACCATCAGAAGAACAAGACACGAAGCTTAGCTCCTTGAGAGATAAAACAAACCAAGCACAAGACTCCAATCAGTTGTGATCTTAAGGCTCATTTCTGCTCCCTTTACGTACGAAAACAGATGCGTCCGTTTGAACTGATATACCCGACAATGCTGGATGGATGTTAAGCGATACAGCCACTAGAGGGCGCTGCTCGGAGTCGACTCAGTCTTGCACGAACTTCTAGCATTCCTTCGCCACCGTCTCATCTCCTCCCAGCTGCTCTATAGTAACTGTCCTTCGTCCCGTGGTCGCGTCCCGCGTTGGCTACGCTGACCTCACAGCTACCGGAGGTTCTGCTCCGTGTGGTCCGTATCCGTAAGCTTTTAAAAAAAAAAACATGCAGAAATACGGACTTAGTGGACGCACAGCACGGACAGTTTCTTTTTTTCGTGTGTGAAACCGAGTGAAAATAAAATTCTGAAGAACCGAAACTCTCCTTTCAGACGTCAGAAAAACTAAAATTCGCTGGAAAAAACAAAAATATCACCTGGTTTCACACGTAACATTTATTTTCAGGCACTTCATTTTCTCTACCCTGAATTTTTACTTTGACTCAGTTTGACACGTGGAAAAAAAAATCTCCTGAAAATTCTTGTTTTCATTAGTTGCCACAGATGGAAAAACACAAATTCAAGGAACCTGTTTACCCCAGAAAACACACAAACTCCCACTTGACCCTCAGGGCTTCCGTAGGTCTCAGTCTGTCGGACTGCAAATGCTGAAACACTAGCTCGTACTGTACGGCGATGCTTTTGCACGACAGCACAGAGCGAGCAGAGGCCGTGCAGACCTCCACTATGTCAAACCAGTTCATCAAACTCGTATGTTTCTTGGACGGGACGCGTTAACCGCCATCCACAAAGCATAACATACTACCGCTCTCCTGCTCCAATGTGGTCTCCGCTCTCTACGTTAGCTCTGCTTTAGGTGCAAGAAGCTGGCATTTTCATCCGCGCACACTGAGTGATTTCCAAAAAGCTCACAGGAAAAGGATACTGGACTCCCTGACTGAACCACTTTCCTCTGAATCATGAGTCATGAAGTGGCTTTTTGCAAAAAAAATCCCAGCGACTCGAGGACGCCATCTGATGGCCGATGAGCAGAACAGCGATCGAGGTTTTTTTTTTTTTTGCCAGATTTCACCCCAACATATGATCCATCTTGGAGATCTTACAGAGTCTTTCCTGGAAGCACGTCCTCAGATGTCACCGGCCTCCATGTTACCTTTTTGATGTAACCTGAATGAAGCTATTACGCCTCACAAACAGTCTGACCTCATGCGGTGTGTGGACTAATAACAAACCGTGAAATGGATGAAAGGGGGATCAGACCGCCTTAAAAATCCTCACCAACTTTCTCCTAATCTCCCCCCTTCAGATAATTCTTCTGCGGCCCTGCCAACTTTAAGCCCGGGCTCAACAAAAAAGAGAGCAAATAAAAATAATGAGGAGCATGATATGAAGGGAAACAAAGAAGGAGATTAAAGCTCTTTGAGGCCGGTGGTTGATTTAATCTCACGGGCCGGTTTGTTGTGCAATGCTTTCCCAGAATGAAGCGATTATGTTGATCGTGATGAGCAGAAGAAAGTCAATCGAAAAGTGCTCCGTCGCCACTTTTGATTGGCGTCTGTTGATCGTCCAAACTGCGGCTGCCTCGGAGATTGTGACAGCTGCACGATGGATTTGTTGGTATCACTTTCTAACGCGGTAACGTAACCGATGGCTTAACTTAATGCCCTGTTATTCAAACACGGGTCATTGAAAAGGGAAATGTTTTGGTTTATCTGTGATTATTCTCCTCCAGCGTGACCTTGTATCCCCTCGATAGATGACTCACCGCCATTGTTTTTTAAGGAATAAATCAGCATTTTGGGAACAAGAGCGAGATGTTTTCATGTTGGTAGCTCGTCAGCTAGCTCTACGCTATCTAAGAGCAAGAAAACACCCAACAACACCTCTACAGCAGACTAATGAACACCTCATTTGTTTTGTAACGCATACATAATTACGTGTACATTATTAATGACTCAAAAGCATTTGTAACCATAGTGGAGCTAACAAACTAAAGAGCTAGCTAAACTAATATGTTAAGCTAACTTTAAAAGTTTACTCCTGGAGGAAAAAACACCATCCAAAGGTGTTTTCAAGGTCGATATAAAAGTTGTTCTTAATCAAAGAATAATTCTACATTCAGTGAAATACTCTTACTTGATTTCTTTCCAAGACTTTAAAGCGATAAGACATTCACAGCTTGAAGCACGACATGGTTAGCCTAGCTAAGCATAAAGACTGGTAGCAGTGGAAACTAGCTTGGCCTTGTACTAAAAAACAAACAAACCCTCAAATGACTCGTTCCTACAGTAGTTACCCGTCTTTGTCTAAAAGAAGCTCCCTCTATCAATCCTTATCCTTGACTAAATGTTCAGCCTCATCACTAGCTAGCCAGCTAGCTAATGGATGAAATAATAATGTAACGTTATTGCTAAATGAAGCGCTAAATGAAATACATTAGAGCAGTTGCTAGCTTAAATTAAAATAATGGACAGATTTGAAACAATAAGCTAATCGTTTAGCTAACGTTAATGGCTGAATGTTTGAACTAGATAGTGAAAAGAGAAAGAAAAATGGTGGGAATAGTTTGCAAAAAGTATTGATAAACAGTTGAATTAGACAACGTTAGCTAAAAGTAATGGCTAATGGCTGAAATAGATACAAGTAGTGGCTAAATGGTTCAGCCAAAACATTTAGTGAATAGTCATCTAAAGGCTAAAAGTAAAGGACATACTGAAGATGTAGTAAACTCAAACTACGAATGATTGAGGCTGTCCCGGATATTGTTTGTCGACACAACCTCTGGAAAGCTCTCCGTCCTTCTCTGATCACATTTGTATCTCACCAGGAAGATTTATGATGAGCTGAGGTTGGTACGTCTCTTCAAACCTCTTTCCAAAAAGGTCGATCTGCCCCTTCACTGGCTTACAACTGATCTAAAAATCCCCCTTACTTGATTTGTTAACTATGAACAAAGCTGTTAGTTCTTTATCAGGCATTAAATCAGCGGATTTGCTCGTGTCTGTCTCTCTGAGATCTCAGGCCTGAGGGCAAAGTGAACCTCATGACCCTTTTTCCAGCCCGGAGGAGGCAGCAGAGCCAGCGTAGGGCTGGGAGGGCCCTGACATCAATAAAGGAAACACTTATGGTTGGAGTCGGGACGATACAGCGTGTGAGCGGCGAGTACGCGAGGCACAGGAATCTAGCTGGATTGCCTTATTGGTCGCCCCGTTGCTGCGGCAACACCGCTTTTGTTTAGCGCTCAGCACATTCGGATCCTGGCGGGCGGTTTCATGGGGATTTGTGGATTTGAGGGCGCTGGATGCAGAACGAGATACAAGAAAATTATAAAGTGTTTGACTTTTGCTTGGAGAGCGTGCGTGCATGCATGTGTGTGTCCCTGCAAACTTGTCAAGCAGTAGATCACTCTTTCCCTCCACTTGCTTTATCCCCTCGCTCCCTTCCTCACACACTATTTTTTTTTTTTTTTTCTACTCCGCAAACACAGGGTTTTCCTTGGGAGGCCAGAGTCGGGGCTTGATTTACTGTACAGTGGAATTATGGGACGGGAACGCTTCCCAACACAAGGTGGCTGATGGGAGGGTTTGCCAGCCTTCTGCGCTGATGGCGGGGATGCTTTACGAGTCGTGCAGATGGAGACGATTTGTCTTTTTCTTTTTTTTTCTTTTTTTTAAAGGGATGAAGCTCTGACGTGCGCAGCTTTGATATGCGCTGTCGCCTGTGTGCAGATCAAAGCGCTGGACGTCCGTCAAAAGCCTCCGAGGGCCAATTTCTCACTCGCGAGAAGAAAGAGAAATAAAGAGAGAAGAGCGTCTGTCAGCAGTGCAGCTTTTGCGGACCGTGCTGTGGTCGACTGTGAGGTCTCGGTGACCTGGCCCGGCTCGATGTGCTGGGCCTCACTGCTGGCTCTGGCCTTGACCAGCTGAAGGGAACATGATACTTAAATCATTCATAATTAGCTCCTTCCCTTTGCTTAATAACACATGAAGATAAATGGGTTCCAAGATTTTTTTTTTTTTTTTCCCCCAAATGGAAATAGTCGGTTTGGAATTAAGAAAGGCTAGAAAACGTCCGAGAAGTCTCGTATTGTAGTGGTTCCGGTCTCTTATTGAGCCCGCTGGCAAGCGCCGGACGTCTCTCTTCAGAACCATCGTTTATGTCTCTCCGGAGGGTAAAAACACTGACGCTCAGTTCTTCAGGAAAATAAACATTTATTTCTTTTTTACATCGTCGTCACATGATACATTACACAGAAACATAACATGCCAGTGCGGAGCCTCACAAACCCGACCACACTGTGATTCTCTTCACCCGATGGTCTTACTAGTAGATCTATAAAGTTTATTTGTAGGTTTCTGCAAACTACACACGTGTTATAATCTGTTTGCTGCGGATACACGTAGACATCGCTACAAAACCGGTCATATCACGTTCACAGAACATGTTTATTACCTGACTTTCATGTGCGTTCCAGCTTTTGTAAGTGTGACACAACTGGGGCGTTTCAACATTTGTAAGAGTGACAGAACAGTTATTTTAAAACAAAAAATGATCTTTTCCTAATCCTCACCAAGTGGTTTATGTGCCTAAAGCTAAGCAAATTGCGTTTCAACATTTTTAACGAGACGCCGGGACATTTCCAGCTGTGTTTTTGATAAGAACGGACGGATTACTGGCCTGGTGGATTATTAGAGATAATATTCAGCCTTTTTTTTTTCCATAATCTGTATCTGATCTGTGTCTGACTGCCGATATAATAATAAGCTTATAATAACTTTGGCACTGATGCAGCCTCCTCTGTCTGTTGTCCAGTTCACAACACTATCTGATTGGTTACTCATCACAAGTAATAGCCGATACAACCAGCGTCGCACAAAGTACCCAAAAGTCATACTGTAAATATATCGTGTTCAAACATTACTTTGGTAAAAGTGAAAGTCACCCAGAGGAAAAGTCTTAAAGTAATGTTCGAAGTATCAAAAGTAGTAGTAGTAGTCATTATCTGATACAGAGTGCAATCTGCAAAGTAATTAGTTATTGGAAAAAGTAGTAGAGTAAAAAGATATAATATTACAATATTTGCCTGCTATCAGAAAATGGATATACTCAAGTAAAGTACGAGTAACTCAAAATTAAACTTAAGTTCAGTGCTTGAGTAAATGTACTTAGTTACATTCAATCACTTCTGTCAACAGTCTGCAAAGTAACTAGTAACTATAGTAATCAAGTAAATGTAGTGGAAGCATAAACTATAAATCAGAAAATGGAAAGAACCTCAAAAATCGTATGAACATAGTAATAAATTGTACTTAGTTACATTCCAACACTGGTTGTTCTAACTTTTCACTCTACGATTTTCATATTCAAATGTTCATCTGCTCTAAATAACAGTTTTCAGTCTCTTTGATGAGGAATTATCGTTACCGACTCTGATAAAAAGGTATCGGTCGATCCCTTGTTTGTGACCCAGATCAACCGGAACGGGATCTTTGTGCCTAAACCTGATGAGATGATGAACACGACGTCGTCAAAGCATAAAATTAAAAATCAAGAAAGATGAAGTTCCAACATGTCCACTGCCAACTCAGGGTCGACCCTCTTATCTCTGGAGTTAATCTTCTCCCGGTCTTAGGACGAGCAGAGCTTCTCCAGGGCACTGTGGAGGGTCCGCAGGTCTTCCCTCATCTTGCTCAGAGCGTTATGGATCTTGCAGGGCTGATCCAGAACCTCCACGCTGCAGGTGAAGGGGTCGTAGCGGACCGCGAAGGGACGCTTGATGGCTGCAGAGTATCTCCTGTGGACGAGAGTTAACGGATGCGTCAGATTCAGGTTCGTCACAAATGTTCAGGGGGAAATAAAGAAACGTGTGCTCGTCATAAATACCTCATCTTGATCTTTGCGTCCTCGAAGCTCTCAGACACAAAGTAAACCGGCTGGTAGGTTTGGTCCTGATACGGCTGCACTGCCGTCTCCTCGGGGTTAAACGGACGGTACTCCGGTTCATTAGACAGAGCGTACTGGAGGGACAACACAAGTCACAGACTGTCAGTGACACCGAGCTTTTATGAATAAGTAGTCATGAATATGTGTGTGTGAACGTAGAGACTCACAACAAGCTCTCCATACGAGGACAGGAGTCCGGCACCGTAGGCCTTCACGGTGCCGTTCTGCTTGCAGAGGCCAAACTCGACAGTAAACCAGTACAACTGTGAACACAAGGACAAAAAAGATGATGGTTAAACATTGAGGGCAGTTCTTCACTTCAGCCACTAGATGGTGCTGAAGGTCCATGAAAGTGAAGCGAGCCTGCAGGTCTGTCAGCATGTGATGTGTGAATTGTGTAGTTTCACAGTTTCCATGAGGTTTTTCTGCAATGAAATGTTGTGGGTTTTTTTTGTAATATCACGCGTTTTTTTGTCCTTCAGGGCCACCGTAGTTTTGTTAAGGACTAATAATGCAGAGATATACACGTCTGGATATGTTAAAGTTATAAGTAGCTTTAAAATTGATAAATAAAAAACCCACCGTTGACAGTTTCTCGATGTCTTCATCTGAAGCTCCGAGCGAGGCGAGTCCGATCTCCTGGAAATGTTCAAATTGATTTATATTAAAGGTAATGCACACAAATCACAGAAGACACAGCTCAGTGCAGCCTGGGATGGAATATAGCTAAATACATTAGTTAGTATTTCCATTTCCTTCTACTTTATACAAGTTACTTTGCAGAGTTCACGCTGCATCAGAGCCAAAGTAAAGTATTTGTAAATTACTTTATTCCAAATATCTGAATAGTAATAGTTAAGTTCATTTAATATAAGAATCTTTGCTCCTTTAACAGGATGTCCAAGTGTAACTTTTGGGTACTTGTCTGGATAGTTACCTGTGAGAACTGGGCGAATTCTTTATCTGCCAGCATGGGAATATGTCCCAGCAGTTCATGACAGCAGTCTCTGTTGGAGAAGAGCCGAGTCAGTACGAGAACAAGCAGCCGAATACGTGAGTGAACACGTTCAGTCTCTAAAAGAAGGACGACTCACGGCTCAGGCGAGTGCATCGGGGCCGAGGAGTGACGGATGTACTGCGTGCACTGAAACACCCTGAAGGCCAAACTGCTGAGGAAGTCTCTGGCTGACAGCAGGCCGGCGACCGGACGCAGCTGGAAGCCGGTTCTCTCTGAAAAACGAGCGCAAACGCCGTCAAACACACGAAGGAGAGGGCGAAAAGTAGCCGAGTACATTTTCTCCAGTACTGTACTCGAGGAACATATCGAACATTTTATCCTGCAACATTCATGTGACAGCTGCAGTCAGTCTTTACTTCTCACGTGGATCAATTAAAGGGTAATTCCACCAATTTTACTCATTAAAGTGTGTTTACAGTAGCATAGAGCCTTTTGTGAAACTGTTACAATAAAATAAGGATATTTTTCTATCTTCTGAAGGCAAAAATCTTTTGTAAATTCAATTTTTTCATTTTAAAAACGATCTTTCAGTGTCCAAGATCTCTCACACTGTACTTCTCTGCCTTTTCTGATATATAACATAATAACATCTGTTTGTTCCAGTTATTTAGTTTCCTTCACCTTTGAGGAAGGTGGAGACCTCTCTGAGCTGAGGGATGCGGTCCTCTCCGTAGCCACACTCCTTCTCCAGCTGCTGCAGGCCGTCCATGAACTGCCTGCAGGCCAGACTGGAATAGATGCTCCTCAGCTGCCGGTACACCTCCCTCCTTTAAACACAACATCGTCACATCAGTAACACTTCAGTCACCCCCCCCAATCTGCATCTACGACGTGCAGGACTCGTCCTCACCATGTGGACACTTCCTCTGCCGTGTACTCCACGGTGGGCAGCGGGTCTCCTCTGTGACAAAGAGAAGGGTTTTTTAATGAGAGGACATCTGGATGATACACTCGGCGCTTCATTGAGAGTTTTTTTTTTTTTTTTTTAAACGTCTGACTCACTGTTTGTATCTGAAGGCGAGCTCAGAGATGAAGGCGCGTCTTTTTCTGTACTCTGGATCGCTGTAACCCTGCGGACGAACGAAAAACATTCAATAAACTATATACAGTACAGGCTAACATGCTAACAAGCAAGATCCGGATGGGTTAACGTGAAAACACAGTACATTACTGTAAAACTACGGTAACATTACTGTAACTCTGTATATTTATAACAAGTACAGTATCATAATGTAATCTTACATAAAAAAAACTGTATTTTCACAGTTAAATTGTGTCTGGGTTACTGTAGAAACAATGTATATTACTTAGATTTTCATCTTTGTGAGTGTAAAATAATTACAGTACACCACTGTGAGTTTACTGCAATTATTAGCCAGTAATTAACTGTAAAAAATGTTAAAGTCATGTATAGTTAGGCTAGCAAACAGAATACGGTTGCCTTAACATGAAAACAAATTATTTTTACATGAAAACACTGTATTTTCACAGTAAAACGTGTCTGATTACTGTAGAAACACAATATATTAGCCATTATCAGCCATTATTGAGCAGTACTTTGTGAATGAACACACTGTTTTTTAGTCTGATACATGAATGTAACATTGTGCAGGAGATGTGTGAAGACTCACCGGATGCTCCTGGTCCATGTCCGGATCAAACTTGGTTATCAACATGTTGCATCTGTCGAGGTCTTTTATCTGCCGGGGAAACCAGGGAACTGTGACGGGAGAGGAAATAATTAGTGCTCCTGTAATTAGCTGCATGTTATTATCATATAATAACATCTAATGAGGCCTGTAATGTTGCAGATGTTGTCCCAATGATCAAAAAAGGATGATAATAAAATCAGGTAGTTGCCTTTTTCCTCGGGCACCGATCGGACGTCGTCGACCACTCTCTTCAGCGTGTTGATGAAGACATCGAGGTCGGAGCTGTGAACTTCACACCTCATGAAGAACTCCAGACCCGTCGTGCTGTTCTTCGTCTTCCTGCCCGGCCGACTCTCGATGTGGAGGAGCTTCGCTTCAAACGTCTAGAGATGGAAATTAAAATGTGTCAAAAAAACACAACAAGAATACACAAAAAAAATCACTATTTGTGTTTTGTGTTATTCAGTCTGTCTCATCGATGCTTTTACATCCAAGAATGACCGTTTCTGTTTATTTTATTCTTATTTCACTTTGGTTTTAACAGGTTTTACATGGACGACAGCGACCGTACAAATTCACAACATATTTAGAAGTTGAGGCTTCGGATGAGGCGTTTGAGGGACCTTGTTTCACCTGATTGGAGCCTCAAATTCAAATGCAAATGTGAGTTATTATAATCAACCTTATTACTAAGATATTCAGTGTGTGCAGTGTTGAAAAATATCCAAGTACATTGACTGTAGCACTGTTCAGTGCAGTACAATTTCAAGCTATACCTCACTTCTAAATATTGTAGCTTTTATCTATGTGATAACTGAAAGTTTATTGTCGTAAACAACCTTAAAGTTGCACAATACTGTTACCAAATAAATGTAGTGGAGTAGAAAGTTTCCCTGTAAAAGGTATGAAGTGAACAGAAAACTGAAATACTCAGTAAAGTACACAAAGGCTATCTCAAAATACAAAATACTTACTTATAATAGGAATACAAATACAATAGAAATACATGTATGTGTATTTTTAATTGATTATTATTTAAATGATTTAATGTTTAACTCATTTAAATGACTCTTTATGAGCTTTGTATTCTAACTGTTGCTCTGATGCAGAAAACAATCCACAAAGTAACAAGTAACTGAAGTAATTACATGAATGAAAGTAGCAGAAATTGGAAATACTCGTGTAAATCAAAGAACATCAAAATGGTATCTAAGTGCAGCAGTTGAGTAAATGTACTTAGTTACTTTCCATCACTGACTAAAACAACAGCAGTGCAATGATTCAAAAATAAAGTAATACTAATGTGTATTTTTACTGTCATATTCCTTCTTTCACTCCATTAACTGAAAGCTGCATAATTGAGTCTCACCTCGAATATTTTGCCCGTCTTGAAGAATCCTGCGTTCTTCTCATTGCTGAGCGTGAACAGGACGTTCAGCGTGACCCTGCCGTCCTTCTCCTCGAACACAAA
>OMLP01016362.1:0-11135 GCA_900302685.1 Spondyliosoma cantharus
CCCCCCCCCCCCCCTCCCCTCCACAGTTCCCAAACAAAAAGAGAAATCAGGGAAAGATATACGCTTATCCAAAGTCTTCCGAGGATTTCCTTTTGATCGTTGAGTTTCCTGTCCCGCTCACTTAGCCACCGGCTGGGCGGCTGACAGTCAATGGTTTTTTGCGTGCCTCCTCGTCCATATTGTCCTGCAGGGGTTGGCCTTGTGGCTCCAAATGGAGTCCTCCGACTGCAATAGGTCCTCATACTGGTGACTTATCCCATCGTCATTCAAATAGGAAATGACTTGTCTAAATAAAATATAAACACATCCCTAAATATCAGAAATGCATTATCCGTCTCAGTTGAGCATCAATTCAGAACAACTTGCCAAGCACACAGTGGCTATTTTTTCAATATATGCACAGAAAATGACAACATAGTACAAATCTATGGTGCTCTTTCAGCAAATATCCAGAATTATAAAAGCTCCACTGTATATAGCAGTGCTTTAAGTGGGGGTGATTCAATAATTTGGTGCACAGACAAAGAGAAAATGTTTGCAAGAGCTCTTCCTTTTAATTGTTTGACTTTTTGCCGAGCTATGTGCAAGATGCATCTAGCTGCGAGCCAGTTGCTAAGCAACCATCTGCTACTGGTATAGACATACTGGGTGAGGTACATCGCTGCATGGTAATGTCTGCTGTCCCACACCTGTTGGTGCACGGAGGCAAGAAGTTATGTCTGTCCTAAAAAAGTGAAAGAATGAATGACAAGGAAACGACTTGTTCAGTTCAGAGGTGCAATAAGTAAGAACTGGCCACCTGCAGAATTCACTCATGATGGCGTATCACTAGAGAAACCACTAACTGCTGCTAACTGTAGCTGCCGTTAGCTGGTTAGCTCAGTTAGCAGCAGTTAGTGGTTTCTCTAGTGATACGCCATATCACTGTTCCTATTCCTATTTTCCTATCACTCATGATGGCGTATCACTAGAGAAACCACTAACTGCGGCTAACTGTAGCTGCCGTTAGCTGGTTAGCTCAGTTAGCCGTGCATCTGGTGTTCCAGACTGGGAGCTCAGGACACCAGGGGAGTGTTTGCAGCTTATATCGCTAGCAAAGGAGCTTTGGATTGACACGGACTGGAGCTAGCTGGTTAGCTTGCTAACTTCAGTAGATCTCTGGAACCAGGACATAGACGTCATTAAATCAAAATTGTAATTTCCACATTCCGAGGATCATTTAAGTTCAATTTCTGATTTTTTTTTTCTAACAAAATTCTTACATATTGCACCTTTAATATGAGACTTGATATAACAACTGTTCTAAGGGGACTCGGGTTAGTCTGTCTGGTTGGGGGGTTTGGGAGCAGTGAGTAGCCCTTGGTGGTGGCTCATATCAGGTGTGAACTGTGCCGTTAAAAAGAGCAGAAGTGGAGAAAAAGTTATGCATGAGGACAAACAAACAAATCTGCTCTCGGGGTGTGAATCATGCAAATTTCAAAACCAAACCTGATGCAAAAATACAGACAGTGTCATTTGCTTGCATTAATTATCCTTAAGTCTCAACATTAGTGTGGTAATTATCCGCTGATTAAAATGCTACAAGCAGCGTCTTTAATGGTGCCATCAAGAGTGCATGCTTGTCTGCGCTTGTCTCAGCAGGTATCTCTTCTTAGGATTATTGGATGACCCCCGTTGGAGTACAAACACACACTGATGATTACATTCATGACCAAAAGGTGAGAGGGTTACGTGCTGGCAACGCGGCCCCTTCAGAAGGTTTACCTTTCCGCCACGGCGGTGCTTCCCCCCCCTCAAGCCATTAAGATAGAGCACTGCTCTCTGCTTGTGTGAAACCAGTAAAGACAACCTCTTTGCAGTTATCTGTGAGCAAACAACCAGAGACACAACAGCACTTTGGTGGCACTCCATCAAAGGAAGAAAAAGTGGGGGAGAACGTTAATCGGAAATAGCAGCATACATGCAGAGAGGAAATGAACACCCAGATGGCATTTCTTTGCTTTGAGTCTCCTATAGGTGGATTGTTGGTGAAAGCCAATGGCAAAATGAGACACAATACATGTCGAGTGTAACCCCCTGAACCCCAAAATAATAACATTAAATAAAAGAAATGTACTCTTTCAGATATATATTTAGATATATAAGCATATATCTCTTCTCCTCACTGTCTGCCTCATCCCTCCTCCCCTCTCCACATTGCTTGCAGACGATGGTTACAGGATGATCCATGCAAGGAAATGAGCAGGCCCAGCAGCGGGTGACGAGTGGCCGACTGTACGTGTGTGCTCGTGTTAGTCGAGAAACAAAAAGAAAAAAACAGTCCTGAAAGACAGATCCTCTGTCCCGACGCCCGTCCCTTCCATCTCCGTCCCGAAAAAAAGTAGCAAAAAAAAGTAGCAAAACAAAAGACAAAGTCACAGTCGTGTGAGGTTGAAATGAAGTGACATCTCGCTTTCTTTCTTTTTTAAGTTGGAAGCACGTCTTTTTTTTTTTTTTAAGGTATCTAAATATAGCGACATCTAATATCCCTGATTAATTATTTGTCCTTTATTAAATGTTATGGCTGCTACTTCTGAAGCCATTGGTCGAGAGTTCTTTTATTGCAAGTCTCAAAGAATGACAACATCCAACTAAAGGAAAGTGACACAGGAGAACCGACTAGTTACTTAAGGATGTAAGCTAAGCACATGTACCTTCGAGGAAAAGGGGGAAGTGAGGAGTTGCTCAGGCAGCCCAAGCCGCTAACATTAGTCTTAGCTACAAAGTTAAGTACTTTTCCACTAGTCACAATATCTAGAACAAAGTTCAGATATAATACCAAAGGGAGGTGGTTTGTCTCGGGGTAGGATGTGGGGCGGTTTGGGCCAAAAGTGGCCCAGGGGCTGGACGTCTCACAGGATGGAGGGGATAGGGGAGCGAGAGCGCCGCAGCGGGCAGGGCGATCCGTAGGGCGAGGTCACAGGAGACAACCTCAGGGCATTACCAGCCAAGCCCGCTATGTTGTTTAAGCTCCGGGATTTCTCATAGCCTTCAGATGAGGGGGCGACAGAGAGGTGGTGGAGGTGGTGGTGGTGGTTGTGGTTGTGCAGGAACAGGACATGAACACACACAGGCAGGCAGGCAGGCAGGCAGGCAGGCAGGTAGGCAGGCAACGATCCGAGTCCGAGCCAGCCGAGTGAACCGAGACAAGACAGGAGACAGGAGTGAGACAGAGCAACAGTAACATACTGTATGGTGAGTGCATGCGCAGCACATTTCCTGACTATGACAATAAGGCAGACTGGAGTCTTCATAGGCAAATGTAATGAGCTTCTCCAGAAGGAGAAATAACCTCATTGGCTGAGTTAAACCTTAGAGGGTAGAGCCAAAGAGCCACATTTTTTCTGGTGTATGAAGCTTTCCATCTACAATTGGAAACCCTATCTGACCAGAAAAGATGCACCATCCCATTAATACTTATATATAAGTATTTGTGTGAGACACAACTTGTTTAAAATAGCAAAAGTAGTATAACATTTTGTCTGTTTTATTCTTTGTTCTCAAAGTCCTCTTTTTAATCTGAAAACAAGACATTCACATCACTTCACACAGACTGTAATTATGAGCAGCAGTGTCTGAAGAATCGTCTGAATCAGCCTCCTAGTTGTAAGTGTGAGTCAAGATATGACTCACACATCATTCAGCAAAAATGTCAAATCCAATATCAATTCTAATTCAGCCAGTTCAGTTAATAAAAAAAGGAGGTAATTACCAATAACTTGTAACCCTAACCCTATTAAAATAATAATGCGCTCACTAACACACCTGAATGGAATGGAGCTGTGGTTAACATGGTTAGTTACATCTGTGTTTTTCCTCCTGTGACAAATTCAAATGTTCCACTTGGAAGATGGTGTTAAACTTGACTTAAAAAAAAGTACAAATGTTTCTGTATTGTTATCTAACTTAGCTGCAGTAACTAAAAAAATAATTTACTGGGTTTCTTTAAGCTATTTCAAAGTGTATTCATCTAAAATGCATGTTTGAGGCTCTCGTATGTTGTTAATAATTACACTTTCACTAACTCAGTAACTAAATAACAATGTGAGTTTATCTAAAACAAAGAGTTAGCCTGACCTGCAGCGACATATCAAAGATGCTAGCTAAGCAATAGATAAAAGTAGCACAGCAACATCCCAGTGATTAGGACCACAGCTCTTTTCTTTAAATGATTTGGAATCTAAACCAGGAGGCTGACATGAACGTTTTTCGGACTCGACTCGATCTTGCCATAACAATTTGAAATTGGCAATGATATATTATATTTCCAAAGCTAGACCTCAAGATATCTACAGTAGCCTAAAGCTATCTTGGTAAGCCAGTTAGCCAACATGCTAATGTTACTTCAATGAATGGTTTTGAGTGAATGAAATACTGAAATCAATTCAGTTACTGTTTTTGATCAGTTCCGCTATTTTAAGTCGCCATCAAGCTGAAAATGGTTCTTTGGCTCCACCCATTCATGCTCATTACTTCACCCACCTCCGCCTTTGAGAAATGCCTGTATGTTTAAGATTCCAGTCTGCCTGAGTTAAGAGTGGAAAACTACTTCTCAAATAAGACATATTGTAAGTCTCAAAGTAGTATGGTTGAAAAATAGAATCATACATTAGCAGCCATTCATCTCATGCCATCATCATTAGTATTTTCTCTCACAAAGAAGTATTTAGAGACTATATATAGAATATTACTAATGTCTAATGAATGGTCATAAGCTTAGGAATACTTGTGTAAACTAGTTATTCACATTGTGGCACAAATTTCAAATATATATATATTTATATGCATAACAGTAAGCCTACCAACATGCTTATTGTGTTGTAACCCACTGTTTAAATGTACATAAATCCAGGTTGTTGCCTTATACACATACTGATGATGATGCGGATGATTAAAAATACCCTAATTATTAATACTTTAATTATCTGGACAGATTCACAACAGCTCAAACCTGTTAAAAATGCAGCATGTGATGCACGCTGGCAAATTTGCGTTCTGTCACTTGACGCAAAAAAAAAGAAACAAGCAAGCCAAAGCAGCCAGATCATCAATGGAGCATGCCAATCAGCTGGCGCAACCACTGATGAGGAACAGCTAATGGAAACGTGGCCTGATTACCATACTGCATACGGCACAATTTGTTTCACCGAGGAGAAGGGTGTGAATTAAACCAGGGCTGTTTACGGAACCAGCCGAGCAGGCAGAACAAAGGGCAGCCTGGGTTCTACGCCAACAGGTAGAAGGGACTAGAAAGGACCCGATGTTTTATGCATTAGCGTCAGCGCGGCGGCAAATGCACCCACCGACTGAGGCAGCAGAGACGAAGGCACAGCTGGCCGGCCGCCTACGTTGGAAAAAAACACGACTGGCGAGGTGCCCTGCTGTGAGAGACACCGCAATGATGGGCTGCCTCGAGGATCTGGACCACATGTACAGTGGTTGAACCTGCTAGTCTATCTCATTACCCATCAACAAATGGTCTATTTCTGAATAACAAATAAACGCGAATGACGTTTTATCCCATTAGAATTCTTATGAAATAGCAGCTAAAATTCAATTGGACAAACTCTTGAGTTTACAGAGTGGCACTCTAGTGGTACGATAGCATTGATTTTCCTGCTAGGGAGTGAGTACAGCAGAGCTATGAGGCTACAGGGCAATAACACTGAGAGCAGGACATTTGGATAGCCTCCTTGGGAGGCAGTTAACTTTGGATAGAAGGCAATTAGCCAGGGCTTAACGCTTCCACATTACAGTGCAGATTAGCACAGCGTTAATGCCTCCAGATGCTTGAGATAAAATGGAGGAATTAATCTAACAAACATGCTTTAGGCCTCATGTGGAGAAATATTTTAGTGTGAACAGAAAGGGGCTGTAACAGAAAGTTATTTACAGAAATGTTGTCTTTTTAGGATTCTGCAGCAGGAACACCTATGAAATCAGCTGCATTTCCACTGTGAACTGCTCAATTTATACATTTTAGTTCATGACCTTTTCTGCCTTTTGAAATCTCACAAAACAGCAACAAGGCTCTCTGGAATTCAGCAGATGTGAACTTCATGATAACCTTTAGCTTGGGTCAAAGTGTTTGGAAGGTCAAGCCCTATGTGAGTCTGACCTTTCCACTGACGCACCGCAACAGGACTGAGGGTGACGGCTGACGAATTATCTGGAAAAATCTGACAGCGTGATGATGTTTCTCATTGGAAAACAACGTAAACTTTGCTGTCAAAGTTTCGACATTGTCCAATCAGAAACAAGACTCAGGCCATTCCAGTGGCGCTACCAGAGCCGTGGTCAGCTCATAACGTTCGACTCGGGCAAATTGACTTCTTTTTTTGTGATTTAACTTCACAGTAACGATATAAAGGGCCCGGAATTGACTGCGATTGGTAAATTATAGCAACTGCAAGCTTTGCATTTCTCTGCCTGCTGAAGTGGTGTGCATGGCGCCCCAGTGATAGTGATACTCAGTATCTAAACCGTTCAGTATAAGGACGTGTAAGGAATGAATTAACCTAAATTTGTCTGCTCTAATGTAATCTGTTAACGTGAGCACGCCTGGCTAACTACTTACCTACAGAAATCAACAGAGGGTTATTTCCAAGGCCAGGAGTTAGCACTTTTTTATTAGCCAACAAATGTATAATGTTCACTGCTTGGGAGCTGGTGTAACAAAGATTTGGAGAGGTTTATCTGAGATGACTTTGATTGTTAAATCTTTTAAACTTATGTAAAAGTGAAACATATCTTACCTAACTTATTGTGTATTTCTTTAGTAGGCATCTGAAAATTGCACTGCCAAGGTTAAATTCTATCCTGCAATAGAGTTTGATTGGGTTTTTGGTTAAATACCTGTAATAAGGTCTGTGGGTAACACAAGCTAAAGAAATTTACACTTTTTGATTTACTACCTAAAATAGGTCAGTAAATGCCCCACATGTGAATTATAAAGAATTTACATCCTGAAAAACGCGGTCGTTAACAAGTCTATAAATGAGACTACAGAGGTTGCTGGGGGCATTAAACCCGTCACACCGAACATGGAGACTAATCCGTCTTCACAAGCCGACTTTAGTTGCAAACTATTCTTACTCGATCTTCACAACTTGTAGATTAGTTCGGTTTACAGTAAAGCATGTATAGTACAGTGTAGGAAGACGCTTAGTGATGGTGATGCTGAAGTCATTCGACCATGATGTATTTAGTTTGTACGCTAATGTTTCGCTTTGCTTTTGAATTTGTGCTTAAAAAAACATGAATGTGGTGTTTATCTGTGAATATTATCCTGCTGAACAAAACACATTAAGTATCACAAATAAATGTTCATGTTTCTTCAATAATCCAAATTCCAATTGAAAAATCCCCTCGTCTTTTTGTCAAGGGAACCGAGGTGATGCTAACTTCCAGGTTAGCCTACATGAATAGGTCATGAGTAGGTCAATGCTACTCTTTTAATTCCATTTCCTTTACATATTTTAGGGGTAGCATCACATCACCGTCATATTCAAAAGCCTTTTTGTCTCTAGCGTATATGGCTAACTGGAAACATTAAAAAGAAAAGGAGTTTTTTTTAATCAATTCACGATTGAATGTTGGCTAGCTAGCTACAGGTAAGAACATCTGCCGTTTATATTTATCACTTCAGCCAACACATTTATTTCATTTCTTGCTTTTGCGTGGACCCTTTGTTTGAAAAATTGTCAGTGGTAAATTTGCCACCATTAGCATTCCAAGGTGCGTATGTGCCTTACCAGAATGACTGACAGTGTAGCAACCACGGGGCTCAGCAAAGTGTCAGTTAAGTCTTTGACTTTTGTTCTGAGGAAAACGAATGTTTCCACTTATGCATGATTTTGCACGTTTTGTGTTATTATGACACAACTAGAGTTAACTACTGTAAGAGATAGAATAGACACAGGTACTTACATGGTCAGTGTGTTATAATATTTTGATTATTATGTAATCAGGAAGCATCCAGTTTTACAAATGAAGTCAAAATGTTACGAGTTGATGGGATTCACATCTATTACTTGAACCCCTTCAGTTCCTCTATTTGGAATATATCTGAAATACTTGCTGGTGTATCGTGACCTTATGGGCAGATGATACACTGGGCAATTTATTTGGGAGCTGTAGATGGGAAATGAACCTGTCAACAGCCAAAAAAGTGAGACGCAGGGTCAGAAATTTATTCAAGTGTTTCCAGGCAACGAGAAAACATGAATAAATTGTGAAGAAGCAACAGTTCTGAGTCAGCTGCATGGACGCTGTCGATCCTCAGAATTGCCAAAAAAGTAGCGCTGCGTGTCACTGCTGTGAGCCACAACAGCAGATCCACAGGATTTACGTTACCTGAGCTGACTAGGGCTGAACAAACAGCCTCTCCCCCTCCAGGGATGTTGGTGTCCCAGTCACTAGGGATACGGATCAGCTGATGAGGATTTTGGCTGATGTCTGTGTTTTTGAGATCTTTTCTCAAGACTATGCTATGACATCTTTGTTTTTTATGGTATAATATATCTGAGATATTGAACTGCTACGTATGTTTATCCAGTTCATCCAAAGAAGGTCTTGCACATTTTGAGAAATATAACTAGCGGTGACAGGAAATCCCTCTAACCCAGACTTATAAGTGATGACTAATGAGTCAGTATTGATGCACAATAGCAAGCATGGATGATTCTCTCAGATAAGAAAACACTGTTTAGTTCTTAAAAGACTCTAACAAAATGAATTCACCTATATTTCAAACATAGTTATTTAAAGTTCAATGAAATCATGCAGAAAAGCAAGTTAAATTCCTAATGCAGTTACCTGTTTTTCTTAGCCCACCATCTGTCGGGCAGGAGTAGTCACTAGCAGCGAGCAGGAAGCACGTCCCCCCACTCTGGCGGTCCTGTTCTCGGGTGCTGGACCTTCGCATGGGGACCCTCTCCTCTGGAGACATGGTCAGGTCACTGCCCCCGCTGCAGTCTGCTGACAGCACTGTGAGCAGAGAAGCAGGCCAGGTTAGATATCTGATATCAATTTGACTGTTTTTCTTTAATTCATTTAGCTAATAATAAGCTAGAAAATAATAAACAGTAGATTCAGTATTAAAAAGACAGTCCAAAGCAGTTACCATAACCATTTAACCACTTACCATAACCACTGAAGCTTCAGACATGGCATTCAATAATTCCCTGATTTTCAACAGAGATACTAAATAATAAGATAATATGATAGTTATGAATTGTTTTAATCGTATCCCTCCATTCTCAGACACGAGTTGCTGGGCAACTAAAAGTACTTCTCTCCGGTCTGGCTTTTAACCTCGTGAAACTTTAATGCCAGTAACATTTCTCTGCAGCAACCTTTCTCTGGTGGGAGTTTGCTTCAGCTCTCCCTCAGTGTAATATTTCTACGTTGAACTCAAGAATAACATATGATTTCTTCAGTTTAAGTCAGACGAATGGCTTTAGCTGTGCTATAAAAAAAACAAACTGTTTTTTGACCTGGTTGTTAACTACAGTGGTAGTTAAAAATTCTAAGTTAAAGGGGCTTTGTGGGACTTCTTCTGTGAGCTGATCATTAGTTTATGTTAGCGGACTCCATTTGTAACTCAAGACTCTCTTGGAAAATCTGACCCCAGTCCTTCACAAAGAAATTCACGGTCTTGCAGCATTAAACTGCTTAAACAAAGAAACAGCCACATGCTCGTACAGGCATATGGCCAATGAAAAAGCAATTAAAATTAAATTTGTTACATAGAGCCCCTTTAAAACATGTCTTTAAAATGTAATTTATTTCTTATCGTGAAGAAATCATCACATACAGAAAGTAATTATTAAATCTACTAAATTGAAAGGACAGATTCCGATTGAAAAATGAAAAGTATAGCTTATATGAATGTGCACAGCGAATAAACAGTGTTACTTTTAAGGAGGAAGCTTAAACTGATCATTTACTGTAAATTTGACGCCATCATTAGCATTAGCTAAAGTAATTAAATTCAAATGTATTTTTTACATAAGATAAGAATACCTTAAATAATTTTATTTTCACGAAAAGTCTTTTCTTCAAAATATCACAGCTGAAGTGTTAGTTATACTGCAGTTATACTTACTCTGGGGAACAATAGATGGGAAATGTACTTCCCAGTGGTATATTCTCAGCAGTATACAGAGTAAGCAGAGGAAGGGGGTTTGTCCTTGTGGGAATATGGGAGTTTTAAGGCTAGGAGGATGGGGTGACAGGGGAGTAACACTGACCGCAAACATCAAACGGCTGCCAACATAAAAAGCCTGCGCCAAATGTCACGAGCACCAGCGTGCAGGTCAAAGGTCAGACAGTGTGTGGAGCTCCGCTGGACGGAAAAGACAGATTGTTTTCTTATGAGCCGATGAGAGATTTTTTGACTGTAAAAATCTATCTCTACCTGCCTGCCTGTTGCATTTGGGAGACATATTCAGTCATGCAATGAAGGAGGCCAGTGTAATATATTCTACTCAGGGCGTAAGTGTGCATCTGCATCCCCAAGCATTCCCCGTAATGTCTCCCAGACAGGAATTACTCTTGAGAGATAGAAAATGTAGTGGCAGTTGTCCATTGTAATGATGGAATATGTCAAGAATCACATCGGTGTGTCTACTTTATGTGTTTTTAATAGTTTTTGGATGACAGTGGCACAGAGGGATAATGGCAGGCTTTGGCTACAGAGACAATACTGGTTAGTACTGTGCAATTATTTTTTTTCTTTTCTTTTTTTATTAACAATCAATGCCTTAAAATGGTTCACACAGGCTTACGTGTGAAACAAGTGTAACCTTCATACACTGCATATTAAAATATATATTTAATGTACTAGCAGTGCATTATTGAATGATGCATTCTCTGTATATGAACAAATATACCAGTTATTGTTATTTGCACTATTTGTAAAAATAATGACATACATCTCTCTATAAAAGCAAGAAATCTCTGTCTGTCTGTGTGTGCCTCAAATATCTCTGCAGATCAGGATCAGACTGACCTGAGATTTTCAACATGGCTGCTGCGTGGTTTAAGGGTGTGCAACGTCGGCTTGGTGTGTACTACAAAGATACCGTTAATAA
>OMLP01016364.1:0-11712 GCA_900302685.1 Spondyliosoma cantharus
AACTTCCATAATTAAATTACAATACAGCTGCAGATTTGATGGCTTTTTCAGAAATTGAGAAATTCATGAGTTGCGACTTCCGAATGCCAGAAGGAAACATTGCATCATTAGTGAGAAAACAACATCCAGCTCCACGGGGAAAAACTCCACTGGTTGCAAAAAGCCAGATTGTATGTAAGCATATGGGAATTCTGCCCTTCTCATTTGATTTACGACCTCAGTAAACAGTTCCCTAATGGGTTTATGGTATCGATCGCTAGCTTCAAGTCTTCTTCAATACAGCATGATGTTCAGATTTTTACATTATGGTTCCATTTAGATTAAAATGGTTGATACAGTAGGGTACGGTTAAGGGTCTGGCTACCTTGTGATAGACAAGTCACTACCACTATGCTCTCCAGTTCCACTCTCTCCTTTAAATATGGCCAGACTTGTTCACAAATAAACGGCTCAACAAAGAACACATCTGTGTGCAAGTGACTCTGAAACAGCAATAAAAAGCACATTCAAACCCCAAAAGATGTGCAGTGCCTCTCCCATCACACGCATACCTACCTGGTGTCTCTCCAAGGTGAGTTGTTGCAAGAATGTAAACAAACCAGAGTGACCAGCATGGCTTCCAACCCCTTGTAAAACTGAGAACAACAGCTAGAGAGTCAATTCACCAGATTTGGGCTCATCAGAGCTGAAAATATATTAATTAACTTGTTTTCGGAGAGTAGATGAAGGAAGTGTTGACGGAGCAGGTTCTATACTGAAACAGCTGAAGTTCTGAAAAATCCTCAAATCTCTGTGTTTCTTTCATTTTTTATTTCTTTATTTTTTAATTCTTCTTTTCTATTACTCTTCTCTTCTTGCTCTTTCCTATAACCACTGGAGTTGGTCTCCCTGAGGCTAAGGTATGGCATCTATCCACACCTTGCCATTCCCAATCAACGCCCACATTTCACTGAACAAAAAGGTTATTATACTCTCCAGGACTCTGCCTTGATCCCCAAATAAAGTTGTTCCACGCCAGTCAAAACACCTTTTCTAGTCTAGGATCGCGTCAGTTTCTCCTCCTGCCGGGCAGGTTACACGCTGTCTCTGCACACAGGTGACTCCCGGGCAACGAAGACGCGCTCTGCGGGACCCGAGGAGGAAACACCGGAGGTTTCCCTTACAACTCTGGCATTAAATTCTAGTCACGTTTACGAACAGGGCAGGAATTAGATCTCTGTGCAGGTCCCTGAGAAGAGCCCCAGTCCTCTCAGTTTGCCACCACGCCTCCCACTCGGCTTCCTATATTGTCTTCTTGTCTGTTTCACCGCGCTTATCTGTTCAAACTTTAGGACAGCATGACAGGAGGACCGAAGGACGGCGAAACAGAAGAGGTACAGTATGGCTCTCATGTACTGCTGGCGCTATTTGGAGTTGAACGTTTTTTAGCTGACACGGAGTTTTCTTCATCGAGGAGCTGAATATTCTCGCTCATGTTTTTCATCCATGAAGGACATTTGGATGTTTTTCCAACTCCAGAGCGCTGTGTCTCAAGCGTTATCATTCTCTTGGCACCTAGTCATGAACGCTTCTCCCACACACGCTCAGGGAATGTGAAGGACCATTGAGTATACATTAGCATGCGGGTGTGAGATTTTACCTGCTAAATCCTTTCTAAACAGATCCACCGATTATTGTTTTTTATGCATCAAAGGTTTATATGTTTGTGCGTAAATGCGCAAAGGAAAGAAAACCCTCAGCCTTTGTCTAACAGACGGCGTCAGTCATAAATCGTGAACATAATGTAACACTATATATGGAAGTCATATGATTGTGAGTGTAAATTAGAATGTGCTTGAAAGGTTCGCGAAGGTCAGTGGACCATGGGTGCTGGATGGGTTTTTACGCACGCTGTTTTTAAAGCAATGGGCGCGGAAACCAACGTGTTTTACATACATTTGTGCACAAGTGAAACTACAAATACACTTTTTAATCCCTGTTTGCTCAAAAATATCTTAAATGTGTTTAGAAAAAAGCCCAAGAGAGAATGTTTCATAAGTTGGAATATGCGTTTTTACGCATTTCTTAAAAATGTTGCCATGCTCGCAGGTACATGTTGAGTCAACTGCATGTCAAGTCAGGGTGTTAGGTTTCTGCCCGGGTGGTGAGGACCCCTTGCGGCTGGATCGAGGGGTGTGGTGCTTCACTTTCTATTCATTTAAACCCATCCCTGTTTGTGGGGCAGGCTGGTAACTCGCCGCTCCAGTCTCTCTCCCTCTCAGCGCGCTGCGCACTATCCCTCCTCCTCTTGACTCTCTTCTTTCTCTGCCTCCTCCGGATCCTGACAGGAGTTTCTGCATTCGCCGTTCATCAGAAAACAAGGGAACATATACAAACCTAACAACAAAGACATGGACAACGACAGTCTGAACGAGAAGACGATGGAGGATCTCCACACCAAGGAGATCGACCTGGTCAACCGGGACCCAAAGCGCGTTAACGACGACGTTGTCAAGGTGAGTCAATCCTGGAGAGCTTGTAATGTTGAGCTTTATATTTGAGGTTACACTTGCAGCTCTTCTATCTATTTTATGTGGCCAATGAAACCACAACGTCACCAGAATACCTGTTGCAGAGTTTGTATTTTACTTCTGCTCCGTGGAGCCGCGTGACAATCAATGTCAACTCAAATAAGCTGTGGAACCTGTGCCGAACTGTAGGAGCTGTCAAAGTGGGGTTATGTGCTGATGTGCGCATCAGAGGCGCACGCCAAGTCCTTTTGCGCACTGCTATTGTACCGCTGTTTCCAGCAGTGTTCCCCCTCAGAGACTTTCCCCTATTAGGGAAGAAGCTTTGCAGGGGTATTGAAGTTCATTGAGGCAAGACACTGGCAAGCTATCCACACGTTTAAATATCTGCGCGGACTTGAAAAAACCTGAACATCCTCGCTCCAACAAAGGAAACATTACGAGTTTCCTGTTGTTGGAACACACATTTCCCACAGTCCTTATTGCGCACGCCTTGCTGTGGGGAAAGCAGCATTCTTTCCATGAGAGAGCAGCCTGACCGCTCAAATGGGGAGCGTTTATTTTGTTTCAAGGAGTTAGCAGAGGGAGAGAGGCTGCAGCAGCAGAGGGGTGGCGCGCTGGGAGCCACCTGACGCGTCTGTATGGTAGCGGGGAGCGGCAGCTGTCTGAGCCCGGCCTCCCTCCTCTCCAGCTGGGGCAGTTTTTTTCATAAGAGTGGGGTCAAACGGCTCTCTGCGTGGGACAGGAGGGGTCAGCTCTTTGAAATGCCTGAACTCTGCCTTGTTAAAACAGGGAAACACCCAAGCAACTGGGTAGACGGAGGGGATATCCCTCACCACTCCCCATCTCCCCTCCCCTTCTTTCCTCCCATTCTAGTCCTCTCCTCCCTCCATCCCTACATGCCTGTAGTTGCGTCAGTGGAGCAAATACCCATGTGTTGCTTTTTATTGGCGGCTGTCAGGTTCCAAATGATAACTGGGCAGTCTGAATTCATTGATTCTGTTTGATTGGAAAGATAATCAGTAGCAGTAGACGCCCTTTCACCCTTTTTGTGTGAGCTGTGAGTAAATTCAGTGAAGCTTTATTGGCCTGTTGCCAAAGACAATGGGGAAACAGAGTACATACATACCTTGAAATGAGTGTTTTGTACATATATGAAATACAACTATTAGATTCTGATGATGTTTAAAGAGAGAAATCGTTAGAAGGAGAGGAAAAGCACATGTGAGGGTTCATATTTTAGTTGTGAAATGTCAGTTTCCATCATGTGAAATGCTGTTTTTTTTTCAAAGGGCACATGAAGTATCTGCAGCTCACATGCTCTTAAAATTTGTGACTTCATCATTTGCAAAATGTCTGAAACCACATGTACCAGGATGTTAATTTTCGCCATGTGACATGCTGCTTCACATGTGATACATTTGTGTAATACGTTTCACGTGTGATCAATTAACATTTGCTGTTTAGTGGATGAAAGATGGCTCACTCTATAAACTGGGGTATGAAAAAAAGAAGGAAACGTGGTCCACATGGCCTTAACGATGACCAGCGCATACAGTATATACTTCCTCCAGTTCTGCAACATTAACAGTTTCACCAAATTGGGTTTTGAGTAGAAGCAAAGACAGTCTCATCCAACTTTTGAAATGTGTTTGTTGTTCTACAAGAAAATGGATTTCAATCTCTACTTTCCCTGTTTTCTGCCTCTGTCTCGAATTCTTCCACCGCTCTGCTTTCTCTCCCTCCCAGTTCCCTTCAGTCGTGACAGTGAGTCAGAGTCTCCTTCCAGTCTCAGAATAGAACTCAGCTTTACGATTGTCCCGCCCCTCTCCAATCAGCTCAGCAGACGCTGGTGCAAATGCTCTGAAGTCAAATGCATGCACACTGTAAGTTAAGACCGCTGCTAGGAACTGCTGAGAGTCTGAGACTTAAGTACAATAACCCAAACGCTGCACTCAAGAGCAATTCTGAGGTACTTTTGCTCAATTCAAGTAATCTAAAGTGATGCTACTTTATACATCTACTCCAGGTTACAGGTTATAAACTTTCAAATAACTAACGATGTATTCTTATAGCCAAAGTTAAACCACCAAACACTGCGTTTAGTAATTTTAATGCAAAAAATGTAAATGCGATGATGATAATGCATCCTAAATGATCACCCAATTCAACCTACTCGCTTCACATTGCGATACTTTTAAATGTTGATACTTTGAGCGCATCGTTTCTCATAAAACATACACATTTGGAATGTCTGACTTTTACTTACACTGTCCGATGGTTAATTCTACTTACTAAGTAAAGGCTCTGAATATTTCCTCCACCACTGCGATTAATTGTTTGGAAAAGCAGACGAAATGCCTTTGTGCAGACTTAATGAGTATTTTCGAGAAAACCTCCGACACATGCGGAGTAATACTTCTGTTTTATATCCTCTCGCGAGGGAACCCAAAGGCGCTCAGTGCCTCCCACTGGTTGTCAGAATAAACACTGATGAGCCTGTAGTTTTTTACAGTGTTGCTGTATAGAGCAGCTCTGAGGTGCTTTGAGGTCAATGAAACAGATCTGCCAACTGGAAGCGTGTTTGGTGTGCCCCAATGAAAAGCACAAGCAGGGAATCCCTTCCAGCAAGCCTCGTTCTGCAATCCACCGTGACCGCACACACCCCCGCATGCAGTGCTCACACGTGAATATGTGTACTGTGCATGCAGACATTCTGTATGTACGCGCGCACACACGCACATGCACACGCACACGCACACACACACACACACGCTGTGCATTCTCGCAATCAAAGGAATACAAGCTGTTCTCCTGTAGCGGCTGCAGCTGGCCTCAATCACCTGCCCACATCAAACGAGTTCCTTTTACTAACGTGCATGTGGAGTTTTCCCTGCAAAGAGAGATTTCGCCTCTGGAGATTTACCGAGTCTTTATATAGCAGCGAGGAGGGGTCAGTGGAGTAAAAATGCCCCCACTGGAGACAATTTGTGAGAGGGAGTTGTGAGAAGTTTGAACTCGGACAGCAGACCGAAGGTCAAATTGAAGGAATGAAACACTCCCTCTGGGACTGCAAAGCCTATGATTGGTTGACTCTTGATCATGCTTGACTACATCACTCTTGGATGTTGATCCGATCAGATACGTTTTACGTAACAAAATTAAACCATACCACTGGTTTCTGTGCTTCTATCAATCAATCAGTCAGTTTTTATTTGTATGCCGCCAATTCACAACGATAGCTAACTCATCAGATGGACTAAACGCAGGTTGTAACAGTAAATGTGTTGTTTTCAAGTTACACATTCAATTGGGTTTACAGGTCTTGAAGAGTTGTACCTCATGTGCGAAAAGAAGCTAAATGAAATCTGATAAACTGCTTCCAGTAATGTCACTTAGTGGATACGTTGCATTACTTCTTTAACACTGTTGGACTCATTATGGACAATTTATAAACAAATCAACCAAAGCGATACAGCAGAACCAGACTGCTTGCCTTTTTTATTCCACACATTCTTCTTTCTTTTCAGAACCTGGTGCCTTCATTACCCAAAATGCAACTTAGCCTCTGAGTGATACCAGGAGCCTCAAAAGGCTTTGTACTGCTTCTTTTACATGAGGTAGTACTCTTCAAGACCTGCAAACACACTTTAACGTGTGATCACTAACCTTGTTGTCCCTAACATTTCTGCATGTGAAGTCAAAGGTCCATGAAACCATTTCAGACTCAGTGCAGTGTGATTTGTTTTTATCCAAACGTCATGCAAATGTACCAAAACAATGGCCGCGTCACAAAAACACATGCAAATGAGGAGTTGCATCAGATAAAAAAAGTGTCAGACAAATCTTTGTTCACTGATCCAATAAAACTGATTAGACATTTGGCAAATAGTTCTTCCTAAAAGTGAAAATTATAGAGAGTGACACTGAAGTGGCTCTGCGATATCAGTGAAAAACATTTGAATCTGCCAAAAGCAAGTGAGTAACATGTTCTTACAGTCCCTGCATATTGGTCATTCACAGTATGTCTCCGCTGTCAATCATCCTAATCTCTCCCCTGAACCAAACCAAACATTTCCCCTGACTACCAAAGCTCTCGAACCAACAAAAGAGTCCATTAATGTGGTATGCTCTGACCTTTTCCTCCAGAGACCCACTTTGTCTATTCAGGCATAGTTGACAGCCTGGAGATAGAGCTCTGGAAATAGCCCATCGCCTTATTTACTCAATAATACAGTCGCCTTGCCAACTGGTCACATGCTTACCCCGAGACTCTGTTGTTTCATATCAAACCTCTGATTGGACCGCAGCTTTCCAGGCTTTGACCCAAATGCAGCAAAGTTCTTGTGTTTTAGATGCTTTTTATACTGTAGAAGCTTCTATTTGGTTATCATCGAGTTTCTTATTCCAATTAGGATTCAACTTGAAGCAGTAACATATTCACACAGCAGTCTTCACACTCAGGATGGGAAGTCCTATAAATGTTGTCAATCTGACAAATTGTTAGCATTTTACTGCTTCCTGATTGACCTGCAACTGAAAATCCCAAATGATGGGAAGTGAAAATCTGGAGGGACATTGGGCCTTATTTAAAGACAAAACAACATTTATTCATTAGCTTCTGTTTAGCAACTAATTTTAGCATACAGCCACTTCCCAGCAAACAGCACTGTTTGATAGTGTTACACGATACAATAGGAAAGATGCAAATCTTGGACACAAGCCTCAAAGTGAATCACACTGGAGGTAATCAAACACTAATGTTGGCTAGAAAGTGGTTGAATGCTAACATTAGCTAAAGGGTTATCAAATGTTGTTTTACCTTGAAATATGGCCTGACGTCCCTCCAGATTATCACCACCCATCATGTTTGCAGTAGCTGATCAATTGGGAAGTGGCTAAATCATAATCATTTGTCAGATTCCCTGTTAACATAAGTTACAACCAAGAAAACAGCAGCAAAATATGAGAAAAAGTATTTAAGCTTTCCAACCTGAACCCATATGAACATGGTCTACTGTGGAGTTCTTCTTTAAACTATGCTTTGATCAAAAATCCTCACTGGTTACCATATCTTCTCCTTATTTGTCAGTTTCCTTCAAATCTTCATACACCATTGGAGTGAATGGAAATGTTGGCGTGATATTTGTTCCTTCTGTGCCAAAATTTGAAATGATAATGATTCTATACAGACTAGATAGTAAAGTGCCAAACCTCATGATAATGATAATAATTATTCCATATGATTTTGTATAAATAACGGTATTTAGAAAACTCAAACTGTGGAAAGAAAAGAGCACCAAACAGCTTCACTATATAAAGTCGATACTCTCCACCGTCCTGCTGTGGTCATGTTTGTGCCTCTCTGCTGAAGGCCCTCATTTAGCCTCAGTCAAAGTTCTGGAAACTGAAGCAGAGTGGGTCCACTTTAAAATTTGTAGCTATGGAAAAATTAAATGGACGGCGCGCTGGTTTTGTGGCCGCAGTCAGATTTATAATATAAGGCTAGAGTGAGCTCTGCCAGTTGGTGCCATGTGAGAGGCTTTGTTCTGCCTGCACGGAGTAAAAAGAATTGGACTCTCAGGCTGATGTTTGAGGAGATCTGTTGGAATATTTGTTGAGCTTTGCTCCAAAATAACACATCCAGGATTGGAAAAACATGTATTCTCACATCATATAAAAACACTGTGAACTCAAGCCCTAAGGTGTGTTTTATAGACTGCACTGACTATGGTTGAAATATTTTGAGTTGTGTATAATGCCAGTATATTACATATTTATTGTGAGTTGTTAATAATGAATTATCAATGCAAGTGATTTACATTGTATCATATATGTGTGAGTACACTCCAAAGGCTCCAAAGTGAACAAATGTTTCTTTACGTATTTTAATCAATAAGTTATTTTATGTCCATTCTAGTGCACCTAACCTATCCTTTCTTGTTACAAGATGCAGACACTTATCGCACTCAAATACTCGAAATAATGTGACAAATGTGCTTATTTGCTTTCATATCTCTCCATTAGAGTTCAAGAAAGTTATATAGAGATAACACAGCTAGACCAGCTCTGTCTAAGAAATAAAAATTTGCGCACTGATGCATTCCAAGCTCATTTATAATTTGGTTGTGTAAAAAGGTTGTGCTGTGGTTTTATGAGGTGATGCAGGACTGGCTCGCACAAACCTACTGTAAAACCATGTTTTAACACAAGGGTTTAAAAGTTTTTTGTACTGATTCGATACATTATATGCAGCATGTTAATCAGTGGGCCCCAGTGGTGCTGGCTCCCTTTGTTTCAAGTCTTTATGCTACTGCAAGCCAAGTTAACTGGCTCCTGGATCCTGCTTCATATTCTGAAAGTTGCGTCGACCTTATCATCCGACTTGTTGCGAGAAAGCAAATGAGAATTTTACCTAAAGATATTCCATCAAGATGGAAGTTTTGCAGTCTTCTTCCACTTAAATGGTGCTAAATATCTCTATTCAAATGTGGAGATATGGCATTACAAAATAGAATTAGAATAGAAATAGATTTCCTATTAGAAAAATGGTTCTCATTACATCCTCCAGCAAAATGCAGGTGCTGCTCAGCTTGAGTACAGAAAACTTTCAAAGGAGTTTCAAGTCAGTATCTAAAAAAGAGAGAATCAGTGAACAGATCAAGTTCTTTTTTTCAGGGATCTAAAATGGTTCTTGCATGATGTGCAGTCAGCAGTCAGCTTGTGTCAGTGGACATTGCGTCTTCAACAATGGATGGTGTCCCAAACACTTTTCCATTTCACTGTCAGTGCGACACTGGATAATATCTGCATGACTTATTGATATTGCAACCATTAGACCTGCTCTGTTAGACGAGACACAGTCTCCAAGTAACTGTAAAATAAATATTGACTCTGCGCTCAGAAGCCTGTGGAGAGGATGAGAGAGAGGGAGAGTCGGCATTGTGTTTACAGTGTGCGAGCTGCCCCGTCTCCCTCCGTTCCTCTGGCCAGGTGTTGCCAACTTGCAGGGATTGTCTCCTTTAGAGGCCTGAGAGACGTGCTTACAGTGAAAAGAAGCACACTGTTCTCGAGGAGGCGCACCACAGGTCACATGTCAATCAAACACTGTGGGCGGTACAGAGATGTCTTCCTCTTTAATATCTCTGTAGATGAAGATTCTGTAGGCACAGTAGCACCCTTTCTGATCTCTCTCCAATCATGGTGACCACCACTGGTCACACTAACTGAGCAGTTTTCCCTTCTGTCTATCCTGCCGAAACCAGAAATATGAAACACGTCGCTTCCTGCACCACAGAATGTCCTAATAAAGACATACCACACACAGAGTATTTACAACAGCAGACATAACAGCTTCCAGGAACTAGATTTAGCCTGATAATTATTTAGATATCAAATGGTGACATGGTGTCTTTAAACAACAAAGCAGATGAAGTCCTGACTGTGTTTTATTGGCTACATCCTTTAAACTAAGAACAGCTAAATATTTGTCTCATTAGTTTGACCATTTAGGTCCAAATTTAGCCTTGAAGAACAGCTGTTTTATCCATTTCCAAGAGTTTAATTCTATCTATCTATCTATCTATCTATCTATCTATCTATCTATCTATCTATCTATCTATCTATCTATCTATCTAATCTCTGAGTTGGATGTTGTCAAGATACTCTGGAGCCAAACAATCTTCAAAATTGGTTTGCAGAAAGCAAAGAAGATGCCAGAGATAGTGTGTGTGTGTGTAGCAATCAGTCCTTTGGGCGGGGTGGTGAGCTGGTGGTTAGACTGTGTACCAGTCACTGCAAGGGGAGATGTAAATCTTGTCAGGATTTCCACCCTCCATTTTAGCAAACTGACGTGTCAGCAGGGAGTGAAGCAGCTGATTTATGTGGAATTAACGAGTTCAGATTTGAAGGACCGTAGAGCTTGTGTGGTGGTTTCATTAGCACCATATCAGGGTTCTTGTGAAATACTGTTGGCGGTGGATGAAGGTATTTGACAAATCATAATGATGAGTCTAATGCCAATGTGTCTCTGCTTACAGGACGTTGCAAGTCACTTTCAGTGAGCGATGGTTTCTGGTGTTTAGTTTTCACTTTAGATAAGATTTTACTTACTTAACTTAAGTGCCATTAATCATTTTGATAGCAGAACATTTTAAGATTCTTGTTCTTGCTGCCACCCAAACACAATGGGAGTGGATGAGATTTAGTTTTTACCTCTCAAAACATTCTAAAATTGCATTTTCATCAAATTCACAGAAAGTGTAGCTCAGGCAAAGAACTTGGATTAACTGATGCTTGACCATCAGTTGCTTGTTCATTGGCTTCTGGGCTACCTGCTGATCGACACATATAGTCATATTTATGCATGTGTACAGCACTGCCATTATAACCTGACATCGTCACTATAATACTCCTATTTTTCTTCACTCAGTTTGCTGCTCCTGCTCTACCAACCCCAACTGCCTTCATGTGTGTGTGTGTGTGTGTGCATGTGTTTGTTAAGACTGAACAAGACTGTGGTGGTGATATCGCTTTTGTCCACAGGGGCCGCCAGAGTCAACAAAAACAAAAGTGTCTTGTAGCTGCTTTAAGTTTTTATATTTCCTATTAGGCCACGAGCCACTGCAGTTCAGTTCAATATTTTATCTCTGAATTAAGCTGTTGTCCTGCTAAAAATGTGCAGACAGATCATTCTCAGATATTCACAAATACTGCATAAGCATTGTGTTAATTCTAGTGAGATTTGTTGCCTACACTTTCTGACTCTTCCCTCCCTTCCCTCTTCAGGTAGACTTTGAGGACGTGATTGCTGAGCCCGCAGGGACCTACAGCTTCGACGGCGTGTGGAAAGCCAGCTTCACCACCTTCACCGTCACCAAGTATTGGTGCTACCGGCTGCTGACGGCACTAGTTGGCATCCCCCTGGCGCTGATCTGGGGAATCTTCTTCGCCATTCTGTCCTTCATACACATCTGGGCGGTGGTGCCGTGCGTCAAGAGCTACCTGATCGAGATCCACTGCGTCAGTCGCGTCTACTCCATCTGTGTGCACACCTTCTGCGACCCGCTGTTCGAGGCCATGGGCAAGTGCTTCAGCAGCATCCGGATCAGCACGACCAAGGAGGTGTAGCGCCCGCAAGGGGGAAGAGGAGGATTAACGGAAAGAGGGGAGGGAGGATGGGGGTTGGGGGGTTGGAGCCGCATAG
>OMLP01016366.1:0-10754 GCA_900302685.1 Spondyliosoma cantharus
TGACGGCTCCACCAGCTTGTGATTATTTAACTGAGCCACATCATAATGAGGCTGCAGGTGTTTCTCACAGTAAGAGACCAGACAGACCAGACAGGACTTAACTGCTCTCAGTTTCCTCCCAGTGCAGAAATCACAGGCCACATCTTCAGGTCCAGCATAGCAGTGATCAGCAGGAGCAGCTTGGAGTCCAGTCTTCTTCAGCTCCTCCACTAAATTTGCTAACATGGTGCTTTTAACCAGGGCAGGCCTCGATGTGAACGTCTCTCTACACTGAGGGCAGCTGTAGATTTTCTTCTCATCTTCTATGTCCCAGTGATCTTTAATACAGTTCATGCAGTAGCTGTGTCCACAGGGAATAGTCACCGGATCCTTCAGTGGATCCAGACAGATCGAACAAGAGATAGTTTCCCGGTCCAGCTGAACTCCTTTCTGTGCCATTTCACCTCTTCGTGCCAACGATTACTTCAGTTTCACTCCCTTGGACGCGACATTAGTTTGAGCTCTGATCTAAGCAACATGAGTCGTTTTCAAACTCTTTATCTGAAGGGGAGGGAACAAAGAAATGCTGTATATGGACAGAGAGGAGCTCACTCTGTCTGTTATCAACCTTTGATTCATTCCAGGACGAGGAGCAGCTCTGTGGATCTGAACTTTGTTTCCTCATTTACAATAAAACAGTAAAACCTGTAAAATATTTCTCAGGTCTTCAGGCTTTGCTGATATAGTTCTCCAACCCTTCCTCAAATCCTGTTCATTTTCTTTTACTGGTTAAGAGCACATACATTTACTTAAGTATTGTACTCAATTACAGTTATAAGTTAATTATACTTAAGCCTTTTAGACACAACGTGGTTTGACCTGTGCTTGCTGCTGGGTTCAGTTCAGTCGCAGCACTGCTGCACCCAAAGTTCAGGTGTTTCAGCTCATTTAATTCTCATTTAGTTTAATCATTAATCATGTTATACACCAATGTTCAAAGCTGGTAGAGTATATGAAGTCCGCAGTGAAACGTTAATGTATTAATATTTGGGATCGTCAAATGTGTAGATGTTCAGTTATAATAAACTAAATAAACTAAATGACAGTTTAAAGGGGCAGATCGACTTCCCGAGCCAGCTCTTGACACCAACACAGGGCAATGCCAAGTCGACATGCAGAGAGATAAAGACAGGACTCATCCTCGTGCATTGCCTCCTCACTGACAGCCTGCGTGTTTGTCCCATTTTCCAGTTTTGGTTCTCAGAAGTTCTCCAGCTTTTGAAAGTTCATCTCTGTCCAGTTAAAGAGGAAGTCATTTTGTTTGCTCATTTACTGCGGGTCTGCTGACACTTAGGCCGTTTACCATTTAATGAATAATGAATGGACTAAGATGTTTACAACACTGACTTTACACACACGGTCAAGTGTTGTCAGACTGTTGACTGTGTGATGCTGCTAGATTCTTAATTTCCTGCCAAATTTGACTACATTTATTTGTCTCGTGTTAACTCGTTCGGTACGATTTGGTCAGTTCGCCAGATTATAAACACATATTTGAATATAAATAAATCATCACTTACCCTTCTTCTGACACCGATACAAGCTCTCCAAGCATTTTGTTTGGATATACATCAGATTTCTTTCTCTCCCGCAGAAAACGAATAACAAAACTCTCAAAATTCATTCGACACGTAAATGCATTTAATTGAATACTGCGTGCTGCAGCCTTATTAATAAATAGATATTGGATTTATTTTTGTTAAAATGTCCAAATATTCTCGATTTGTTTGTTCCTGTCGTGTAACCTGCATCATGTCTGATTCTTCACGTCATCACTGATCGAATGTTTCTCTGTCATAATTTTTGAATTTTGACTTTAGTCTAGCGTTTATTGACGTACTCTGCCTTCCCTTCCAGTTATCTATGACAGAAGACACCTCTGAGAAACATTTGCTCGCCCACCCTGTCCACATAGATCCTGTCTCTTCAAAGGCTTTCTTCCCATGTTTGACCCATGACAGCCTTTTTCAGCGCTATCATGTATTTCCCACAGAGCGTTCTCACCGGCAGCGACAGTCCTCTGTAAAGAAGGTGCCGCTCGGTCTCTGCTTATCTCGGAGCGAGTCTCCCGTTTCACATGTGCGAGCGCAGATAGAGGCTGAGAGAAAAGTTGTGTCTCACCGCAGGAAAGACTCGACATCCTCCACTGTGACTCGTTGTCTCCCGCCACGCTTCCTCTGTGAGAGATCGATGCATTTGATGGCCTAACGTGTAGACTACATTTTTGTACCGAAAAAAAAAAAAAAAGGCAAAAATCCACTTGTTGAAAACTCTTTGCAATATCGAGTCACACCCAAATGTGGACGATGATCTCCCTCGAGTGTACGAAAGCTTACCGCTGAAAAACAGCTGGGTGTGACTGTTTCTCTCTTTATAACCCACGAGACGAGATCAAATGACCTGTCGCACTTTAAAGGGTCAGTTCACCCTCTGTTGATAATAATCTTCATTTTCTGAATGTTTTAAACTAAAATCAAGGCCATAACTTACAAATTGCCCCTTTAAGACCCTTTAAAATCATCTGCTTTCGTCCATCAATGTGAGAGGCTGGTTAAACATGAAAAAGCACATGTGAGGTCAGTGAAATAAGCGGCAGACTCTCTCCTGCTGTCCTGCGTTTGAACTCCTGACAGAGGTTGTGTTCACGGCTCCTCTGTCTCCTCGGAGTAACCTTGAACTCAGTCCTTGTTGCCGAGGTGAACAGGAGGAGGGGGGGGGCATAATGACCGGAGCGAGTATTTACCTTATCCAGAATCAGCAGGCCTGCACAGAGGCAGCTTTTTGAGGAAGCCACATGTGAAGCGTGCCGCCCAGAGTGCATGTGTGTTGCAGTCTGAGGGGGGCAGGGTGGACGAGGGTGCAGGCCTGGTCTCAGAAAGCAGCTTCTGTTTGGACTCTGACAGAGTTTGATTCAGTCTTTTCAGACACTCGACTCCACTTAGAGGAGGTTTATTGAAGCTCCAGACCAGGACCCTGCATCGGGTCTGTGCTGGGCATATGTGATAAATAAGTTTGCTTGATCTGATTGTTGCTTGGATTCATCCGCTCTCTGAAAATTGAAAGCTGGATTAAAATCATCAACAAAATCTTTTAATGCCGCAATTTGTAAAATGTGGCCCGAATTTAAGTTTAAAATATTCCAAAGTTTAAATAACATTATCTACAAAGTGTGAAGAAAAAACAATCTTGTGTAAAAGACGCGTAGGTACCGAAGATCCTATCTCACAATACAACTTTGTACCTCAACAGGTGATGATCTGATTCGCTTCTTTCACATCTCACACCAGCTACAATTTAGCGAACAGCTTATTATTACGGTTGTTTCTCTCGTTTGTAAATATATAATAGAAAGAAAGTAAAATACAAGGTGCAAACAATGAAAAATACAAAAAAAAAAAACACTACGTTTCCTCAGAGCTCTACCACACCATGAATTGTGAATAGTGCTCACTACGAGTCATTGAAGTTGTTGGGGAGGGGCTGCGGCATGTTTAAGTCTCAGTGTTCGGCATGTGTGCGTTCGTGTCATTAAACCAAATTCCCCTGAACTCCACCCAGAACGAGTACAAAGACCCCCTGTCCACGCGCTCCGCACACGGCCGTGTGGACGCTTTGACGCTACAGCTCTGGGTTTACAAAGATTTCTGCTGCCTGAGGTGTTGTTCCCTTGTTGTACACCAGCTGATGAGAAACACGTAGTTCACATCCGTACCAACCGGCGTAAAGTCAGTTTAAAAGGAGACGTTTTGAACAGGACGAGTGGTTTTGATAAATTAGGAGCTGTTAAGCTAGTTTACGGTACAGCTCAGTCGAGGAAGATGCCTAAAATATTTACATCCTGCACTTCTGCTCGACTGATCATGGTCAGGTTTTGGAGATATTGGCCGTAGAGATGTCAGACTAGATGTCACTGGGCTAGTGATGCTCGAAGCGTAAAACTCATATGAAGCTCAACAGTGTGAGTCTCTTTTCAGGAATCCCGACCAGCTTACTCAAGATAATCCGCCAGATCTCGTGGATGATTTACATCTGCCAAACGGAAGGAGGCGCACATCTACTCATGGACAAGAGCTCGCTGGTTAAGCTAGTTTACGACACAGCTCGGTCGAGGAAGATGCCTTTAATGTTTTCATCCTGCGCCGTCACAAGCTTTTCTGTTTTATCAACTTTGTTTTGGAGATATCAGCCGTAGAGACATCTGTTTTATCTCAAATATAACATAGAACCAGATGGAACCAAGCTAACCAGCTTGTGGTGTTGTTGTTTGTTTTATTTCAAAACAAAGGACAAAATGATGGACTTTAGTTTATGGATGTCTTTACACAACCCAAAGTCATGAGTCATACAGACCTCCAGCTTCTTCTCACTGCCAGTTTTATTATGTCAAGCTTTTCGTCTCATCTTGATGACGACCCTGTTTGTTGTCCTCCCGTCTGTCGGTTATATCTTTTTCCAGACGATCTCCAAAACACCAAAACAATCTAGATGGATAATGTTTGGGTGAGCTGTCCTTTTTAACGTCTCCAACATCTGGTGAGGAGATAATCAGCGCTCGTAATATTTGCGTGTCCGCATACTTTTGTCACACGTCACACAGAAATCCCCGATTTGTTATTCTGCCGTTGCACTCACAGCTCTGCCTCCATCACATGCCGGCAGTCAATTCTGACCAAAAACTCATTAAGTTCACAACAAGATTTACTCTCTGTGACGAAACCTCTCGCTCAGCCGTTACAGCCGACGGCCTGATTGCTGACCTTTTCAACTCTTTATTACTTTAACCTTTTGCTGTAAAGCCCACTGACCGCGGCAGCGGTGCAGTTAACGGCGCAGTTTTCGCAGAGTGAGCGGGAGTAAAGAAGGAGGCTCGTTTGGCTTCACGGCTCGGAAACCTGAGTCCTTGCAGATTCACGGCAGCTCGGATGAATAAATCTTATTTTTCGCCGTCAAGCAGATTATTTCAGTTATTCTAAGGAAACTTGTCGTCAGTCTGAGAGAAAACACGGCAGTCATGTGGTGGAGGATGGGTCCGAAATACTTCTTCACCCACAGCTGATGAGCCCATTTCACAACGCTGACAGAGCCTCCAGAAGATTGCCGCTAATAAGAATTTGGATTTCCTTTGTAGTGTTAAATCGTTTGGTTGTGTCCTCGACAGCCCCGAGAAGCTGTGAACATGAACTGTTTGACATCTGGCTCTGTGCCCGTCCGGCCTTTAATTCCTCTGGAACTGCAATGAGCCTGAAACAACAGAACTTGTGAAGAGACAGATAATGTAAAGGCAGGTGTGGTGCGAATGCTGTGTCATATATCAGGTGACGGCGAGGCAGTAAAACAGAGATAAGCAGAGACGGATGGATGAAGGGGGAATGTGATAATTGGAGTGTAATTAATCCTCGGCTGAATGTGTTGCGAAAGCATGTGGTTCATCAGACGGAGACCAACCCAACACCCAGGAACTGTTCCTCATTACACACCCATGTAAACATAGGAAGGGCTTCCTCTGGGCCACGTCCCATTCAGCTCAGTGTCACATCTGCAGAATGTGCCCATCTTCTCTTCCTTCATACAGTCGTTAAAGGAAACGTTTCAGCCAAAAATGGAAAATCAGTCATTATCTTGTCTTGTCTGAGACCTTAAGAGAGATGAGACAGACGACATTTGCGCTTTTTGCGAAGCATTTTTTAAAGAAAAGTCAGTAACGCCAGAGATGACACATGTCCCGCCCCTTCCCCCCCAAAGTAGCCAATCGTCTTATGTCTCACAGCCGAACCAGAAGCATTTCAGCCAATCATGCTGTTGCACTGACGCCAGCACACAGTTGAGATTCACGACGGACTTCTTTTAGGTGTGGAAGAGGAAGAAAGGTGAAGCTGTTATTTGTTCAAGAGCTCTGGTGGCCGTCCCGTTTTATCACCCTGGATCGAACCGTAAAAGAAGCTGGTGTCATGAAACCGTAGCAGAAGTATAATCTGTGGAGAAGAACCTTATTTTGTGGTGAAGTCACCAAGTGTTTTTGATCAAATTTGATTGTAAACGTGCCGTTATTATGTTCTGGTTCTCTCCCGGGGGCGCTGCCAAGATGGCTGCTGAGTGGCAAGACTTGCCCCAAAAAAGATTTTGGTGAAGTTTCGTAAGTCCACAGAACAATTCTGGAGCTTCGCAGTTAAACAGCGTTGCAACATTCTCCTAAACGACTGAAGTCGCTGGGGACTTGTTTCAAAACATAAAAATGGCTCCTTACAGCTGGTCCGGTGAAATCCAAGTCTCCAGAAGGCCTGAGATCCCAAATTTATTTGAAAAGACGTTATTTACACACTTTTTAAGATGTGAAATAACTACGCTTTGGGACTTTAGTTTGAGTCAAAGCGTCATTATTTGACACGTTGGGATTGAGACTCAAAAATCAACTTTCCTTACAAAGTCGACCTTTAAAGTGACAACAAGGAACGTTTAGTTGTTGTTGATTCTAGCGCCCCCTGTTGACAAAAGCAGTACAAGTTCTTTGCTAGCTCGTGAGAGACCGCAGGATGGATCGCGATGAGGTAAAATATTTATATGTGATCTGACCCGAGCACAGACATTAATAACAACTATTTAAAAACAGCAGTTTGTTCGCTGATGGTCTCGTTTGCTCACGAGACTGTTTCACAAACGCTTAAAAGTTCCTCGTAGTCGTTGGCTGATGTTGCTGAGAGAGGCAACGAGATGAGGCTCGGAGCAAATTAATCCTTTGGACTGTCTGTCGTGGAGTCTTTCACGGAGAAATCTCACAATCCAGCAGCTTTAAACAACTGCAACAGGCTCGTAGAGGCGACCCAGAGAGACGGGGGAGCTCTCCTCACATACAGCCAATAAGAAAGGGATTAACACATATAATTTGGTAAACATTGTTACGTAGAGCCCCTTTAACATGACGTAAACTGCTGAATCTGACAGGTGTTGATACTTTAACAGTAAGAGAAAGCATTTCACTGGACCAGATGGACTTTACACACAGAACCTTTTATGAGGCTGAGAGCCCTGAGCCAGGAGGAGCAGTGGGAACGAGTCTCTAAATCAAGTTTGTCATCCCACATTGAGCAACAAGGGGCTGGGTACCTCCTTTGTTTGGGACTTGAAAACAACAACCCGGAGACTGCAGATCCACCTCAGGTTGCGCGGATCTGCACTGCTGCAGTGATGAGCTGCAAACGGGCCGAACAGCTGACACCGTCTTGATTTTTTTAACTTCCTTTCTCGATCTGGAGATATCTCACCTGCGTGCGTCAGAGCGCAGACTCCCCTCATCCTCTCCGCGCGCTGCCTGGCCACACACACACACACACACACACACGAGGAGGAGTGCGCCCGTTCGCTGCTCTCTGCCACACTTGCGTTACTTTAGTTGGACCCGACAGGAGAGACTGGAAAACACCCACACCGCCTGTTTCGTCTTACCTTGACGTGCGTCATTTTTTAGTTTTTGCGCTTCATTCCGCTTCTGGACCAGCTGGAGAGTTCACCGCATCCACCGCGACGCAGCGCACTGAGAGAGGTAGGCGACAGTATTCAGATTATTCTAACTAACAGAGATTAGAAATAAAAAAAAAACATCTGTAAGAAGGTTTTGGAAGAAGTCTGTTCCCTGTCTTGTTGGACAGATGTGTTGCGTGGTGGAGTGATGGGGAGGCACGCTTAGTTTTTGGCACTTTCTTTTATTTGAAAACGAGTTCAGAGACAAACAAGATAAAT
Source organism: Spondyliosoma cantharus (assembly GCA_900302685.1). Classification (NCBI taxonomy): domain Eukaryota; kingdom Metazoa; phylum Chordata; class Actinopteri; order Spariformes; family Sparidae; genus Spondyliosoma; species Spondyliosoma cantharus. Next base: position 7,774 of record OMLP01016366.1, read on the forward strand.
AAAACGCACAGAGAGGGGTGAGGAAAATGAGTGATTGGTTGGTTTCCACCAGGACACAACAGATGTATTGATTGTATTGATTGGAGTATCTGGCAAACAATGAGCTTCAACGGTCTGAGGACACGAGCTTTATTAAAAACAGTTTTTACAACACAGAGAAGAGGAAAAGCAAAGAAACAAGCAAGAATCATCTCTAACATCTGTACTAACATCATCATGATCTTAATAACTGTAATATTTTACTAGAACTACAACTAGAAGAAGCAGCTAAACATAAAGACATTACATTAAACAAAAAGAACATTAAAATAAATATTATAAGTTGTTACTTTTATTGCTGACAGATTCCCTTTGATTGATGCACAATATGGACTTTCACCTATAGTTTACTTTGTAAAGTTACTGTACTTTGTACTTTGTTTAGTTTTTACGTTTTTTGTGCATTATTTCCAAAGTTATGTACTTAAATACTTGATTATTTTTAAATTCTGACTGAATCTAACAGACATGCCTGGGGTGTATTTGCCACTAAGGTGCCTCGACAGAGTTGCAAAGAACATCAACTGCCCAAATTAAATTGTTAAATATATATTTTGAAATGTGTTTTCTTTAAACGTGCACAACGTTAACTTCAGTTCATTTTTATTTAATTGTCTAAATTATATTATGTGTAATTAAGGTCGTGGTTGCCCTGAGCAACAAATAGCAGCGAGCTAGCTCCACCGAGCTCTTTGCTGTCTTTGTTTTTGGGTTTAGCCGGGAGTTAGGAGGAGTCAGGTTCTGCCGAGGAGGTTCTGTTTTCACCCGTTTGTTGGTTTGTGGGCAGGATTACACAAAAACTACCGAACAGATTTCCTCGAAACTTGGATGAAGGATGAGTCTCGACCCAGAACAGACCCACATTAACTTTCGGTGCAGATACAGGAATTGTTTTCTAACTTTCTTTAACATTGTCTGATGTTTTATGACATTATTTTTGTAAATGTCTCAGGGAATAATGCTCGGATCTTGATGGAGAAACCAGCTGTATTTAGGTGTCTGGTATCTATAAGTGCTGAACATCCAACTCTCAGCAAGAAACGCCCAGAATGTCCAACATTCCTCTCAGTCCTCTGATTAAAACAGTTTGTAAATGACAACAACATCTTCCACAGTCGGTCCTCGACAGTGACTTTGTTAAAAAACGGTTTATTTTAACGTTTTTGATTTGATTCATTGACTAATTGGCCTGAAGCAACTCGCATCAACCGTCCCGCAGCAAATCGAATTACTCGAGTGTAAACTTGCCTCCGCTGCGCTCAATAAACTGAGGTTTTGTTTGCTTTCCTCGCTGACGCGCTCGCAGTCGATCATATTTGTAACAGCTATCATAGTTGTGGTCGACCGGATTGTGCAGCAAGTGATTTAGAGCGGGTTAGCGTGGAGGGGCTGAGAGCGACATCCAGCCCAACAACCCCTCTCTGTGTGCTGGCTTAGACTTGGCGGCTCCACCCTGACCCCCACCCATTACCCCTGCACCCACCCAACACACACACACACACACAGAGACTGTGGCCAGCAGTGTCAACCCCCCCAAATGAAAAGAAAAGGGAGGTGTATTCTCTGCCGTGACACACACACACACACATTTAACCTGTTGTTTCATGACCAAATTGAAGTCGACTGTGCATGTGTGTGTGTGTGTGTGTGTGTGTGTGTGTGTGAACATGTGGGTTCAGATGTTAATTAAAAAGAGGTCTCTTTATTTGCCGTATGAATGGACGTTTCTGTCGCGTTGAGTAATGTGTTTGTGTCTACTGGCAGCAGCTTGAAAGGAAATGTTCCCCTAAATAGTGTGTGTGTGCATGCGTGTGTGTGTGTGTGTGTGTGTGTGTGTGCTATTTGTGTAGCAGACACCTTCTTGTGGACATTTCTGAACGTCCCTCTGTTTAGCAGAAGTATAAATGAAGAGAAAAACATTTATAGACTTCGTTAACTGCTCAAACAAATGAATATACGCAGGTGTCTGTAGGGGGGTGAAGACGCACCTCACTGAACCGTGGGACTGTGGCCAAAGCATCTGAAACACGAAGCGGCAGCGACGACAGGAAGTTAATTCCCAAAAAATGCTTCTAGAATAACTTACCGACCCCTCGCTTTGAGCTTTAAAGGTGTCAATAAGTTTTGAATCTAGGCCAGACCAGGCGAGCTGTGTCCAGACTTTATGCTAAGCTAAGCTAATCACCTCTATCTTTCCCACCTCTCTACACCTAAATACTTGTTTTGGTGGTCAGTGAAAACATCTTGAATGAGTTTTATCCTCGTTTCACTCTGCTTATAAAACAAGAGAGGAAAACGAGAGACAACCCCCCAAAACTTAAGAGTATAAACCTGTTTAATATCGTCCGTAACACAGAACTTTGACCTTTAGCTTTCACGCCCCGGCACCTTCAGACGTGGAGAATGAAGGGAAGAGACGACCCTCCGCTCCTCTAAAACACAGTGTCACGCTAGGATGAAGAACCAGATTAACTTCCCTCACTGTATGGGTTTCCTCAGGGTCAAGGCAGGCCGTTAACGTGGACAGGAGTGACGTTCGGCGAGTCGTAAATTAGCCTCTCGCTGCGGGGAAGGATGGGGTGAGGAGCGGGGTGAGGAGCGGGGTGAGGAGCGGGGTGAGGGGTGGGAGGAGGGTTTAAGGGTGCCGGTGCCAAGTGTCACATATCGTGGAGAGGATGACTGCTGCAGCGGGACTTTGCTGTCATGATTTAGGAGTTCAAATGTTTTATAATCAAGACGTCGAACTTCACACGGAGAGATTTATAAGCACGAGATGAAGAGGAGCTCTGTTCTTCTTCACTGTCTTGCAGGACGAAAATAACAGTAACTTGCAGAGATACAACCTGCTGCCGGACGACTGGAAATAAACCATGTGACTTTTCCCGTGAAGTCTGGTCCGACAGCTGAGGTCACAGGAGCTGGAAAAACAGCATCCGATGTGT